>JASAMW010001039.1:0-37021 GCA_030247985.1 Epsilonema sp. ZAB3_2
GAACTCTTAGTGGCTAGACTATAGTAGGACTGGATGTGTGTGTGTACCTTTTTCTGAGCACGGCGTTGCGTACATCCTCCAGTCTTCGCGCGTGTCTCTTGCTTTCGTCCTCTCCGCCTCAGTTGCTGCCTCTCCTCTCTCCCCTTCCCCTCCCCTTCCCCCTCCCACTCCTTCAAATATCGCTCCACTTCCTCCTGACTCATTTGAGCCAACTCCTTCTATTACTGCAGCTCGAAATCCTAATCGAAAAACTAGGCATGTTTATTCTTTACATATTATCGTATGTAGAGAAGGAAGAGAACACTGGATCAGTCTAACACCATACGACACGCTCCATACGTAAATAGCTGTACACGCTTGACACGTACGCTCTCTTCCCGCTACCCACGTAAATAGAGCGTACAATGTACGTACGTAGAAGGATACAAAATGCTCAGAAGTGCGGGGGTAATTCGGGGAACCCTACGACCTCGATCCTCCGGGGGGGAAGTCGAGAACCTTCCTGTAGAGCAAGTGGTATCAAAATACTATCATCTTTGGCGCTACCAAACGACAAAACGCCAAGTTTTCCCTTGGCCCGAATAACTTCGCATTATCCCATTCACATCACATCAGCTATTGGCGCCATAAACTGGGCTACAAACCGCATTAAATTGAGCAATAGGTTACCTTTCGGCATTTTTCTCCTCCCCATCTCCACTGCCAAAAGGCGGTCGATTATTCTCGTCGTTTTTGCTGCTCTCCGCTTGCCTCGTAGTTTCCGTCGCGCCTCAGCAGCTCGTCCAAAAAAAGGTCGGTCTACCCCCGGCGCCGAGTCGTTTCGCCGCCCGTCCCCGTCGCTGGGCGGAGCTCGCCGCGGCCTCAGCCAATGAGCGCGAGCTGACGAGCGACGCCGGCCGCTCATTGGTCATCGGACTCACTTTCGCTACCGGCGGCGGTCCGGATCGGGAGGCTGCCGTTAACTTCGAAATCTGCTCCAGCATCGCAGCCTTAAACCGTTCGCACAGCGCCGACACGTACAGGAACATCTCGTCGCGATTCGGCAGCCAATCACCGCCTCGCGTCGCCTCCCCGTTCGACGTCCAATCAGCATTCGAGGGAGGCGGGGTCTTCCAATCCGAACTCGCGTCGCACGAGTTCGAAGGCGCGCTCGCGTCGCTCCTTGTCGTCGTCGTTAACCCCTCCCGCGTCCAGCGCCCCCGGCATCAAGTCGGGTCGGAAGCGGTTAAGCAGGGCCGTCAACAGCTTGCCGTCGCGCCAACAGTGCGTCAGGTTAACCACTTGCAGTTCCGGTGCCGTCGCAGCGACCGCGCTCGGTACGAATCGCATGAGTTGCTGGTGCTGCACGTACGCCTGCTCTTTCGGACTGAGTTTCCGGCTTTTCTTTGCCGGCGAATGCGTTGAACTCGCGGCCTGACGGCCGACGGTAGAACTGAGTAAGGACGGACTCTGTTGTACGCCCCGCACCGCCTCCACCGTGCGCGATTAAAGTCGGATCCACAAAGTCCAGAAAGCGAAGCTTGTCGGTCTGGGCTAGATGGGCCACCTGTAAATAAACTACCACACATAATATTTATGAAATGCACTAATGCACTTACCCAGTATGTACTGTACATACAAATCTGTATATGAAAAATAAAACCCCCTGGAGATAGAGCCTTATGGATTTTTGAAAACTTTTTCCGACCTGACACCCTCTACAAGACTCATTCCAACTGCCCACTTTGTTTGTCCCCATCTCTTCTAGTGATCGCTTCTGATCAATGTTTGCAAGTACACTAACCCAGTACTAGTGATGTTTTAGCCGGGCCATTTTTGATTTTAGTTTAGTCTTAGTATTAGTACTAAACCTCTTCTTAATTTTAGTCTTAGTCTTAGTACTAAAGGTCAAACTTGCTTTAGTACTAAAACATTTTAGTTTTAGCATAGGAGCTATAAGTAGAGGAGACGACACTCCCCCAAATATCGGGCGGAGGCAGTGTCCGGGCCTAAGCAAGGTTTCGACCTCTCTCTTCTTCAGGCATCCGTGGCATTCCAAATAGACATAATCCAGCCAAGGTACGATAATGCGTATACCTCAAATTTCTTCGATCTTTTCAATGGTGAGGTCGGCGTTAACCCATCCCCAACTGGATGGCCAAAAATGGCCATTTTTCAGATTTTTGACAAAAGTTGGGTATTCCCGCTGGCCTCGGCGCAAAACGCACAAAACCAGCCAAATGCCGTCCTTCTCAAAGTTCCACCACCAAGGGTATAAGCTTCGCACTGGTGGTGTTAACTCTATTCCCCACCCATCTGGCAACCTGAGAAAATTGATGAAAAGCTGCCTTTTCAGATGCATTTCTACCCAAACATGCTACCGTAGTGCAGTCAAGCAGGGAAATTTTAGAGTACCGTATTTTTGGGGTGTATAACCCCATGGGGTATACAAAAATCGAGAGGTCCAATGGGGGGTTATATTAGGGGGGATATACAATGGGTGGGGATATACATAGGACAAAATTTATGTTTATGAGAGGTGTTAGAGGCATGTTTTGAGGTCAAAAGTATGTGTTTAGGGCATAATCGCGGTAACAGGTATTCTAGTACAAGACATGCTCAGCTAAGCCTACAGGCATAGCAGCATGGTGTAGGAGAATAAAGCTACAGGAGAGGGTCTAGCTACATAGGTAGGCAGGTACCTTCCAGTACATGGGGGTATACACCAGGGGGGATATACAAAGGACAAAATAGCCAATGGGGGGATACATAGGGGGGGGATATACAGGGGACAGACAAGCTACCCTAGTTTTATGTGTATATTTCGAAATGAATGTGGTTTTTTCATTTTTTTCCTACGTTTAAGGCCTGATAAACCCGATTTTTCATGTGTTTCAGAATGGAAAAGTGAACTAAAAGCAATTTTTTGAAAATCAGGTACCCCTGGCCTAAATTTATGTGTAGATTTTCAAAAATGACCTTAATTTTTACATTCTTCTCACTTTTAAGGCCTAATATAGCATCTTTTTTATGAAATTGTCAGTAAAAAATCGGTTATATTAGGCCTTAAAAGTGAGAAAGAATGTAAAAATTAAGGTCATTTTTGAAATCTACACATAAAATTAGGCCAGGGTACCTGATTTTCAAAAAATCGCTTTTAGTGCACTTTTCCATTCTGAAACACATGAAAAATCGGGTTTATCAGGCCTTAAACGTAGGAAAATGAAAAAACCACGTTCATTTTCGAAATCTACGCATAAAACTAGGGTAGGGTACCGTATTTTTGGGGTGTATATCCCCCCCTATTGAATATCCCCCCTAGTGTATAACCCCTCATTGGCAAAACATAAATTTTTGCTGCCGCCCTGTCCTTTGTATATCCCCCCCTGGTGTATAACCCCCCTTACCGTACTGCAAGGTACCTGACCTACCTATGTAGCTGGTCCTATGCTAGCTATAGCTGCACTCCTGACACCATGCTGCTATGCCTGTAGGCTTAGCTGAGCATGTCTTGACCTAGAATACCCTGTTTTAACTCGCGATTATGCCCTGAAAACACATACTTTTGACCTCAAAAACATGCCTCTACACACCTCTCATAAACATAAATTTTGTCCTATGTATATCCCCACCCATTGTATATGCCCCCCGGGTGGATAACCCCCCATTTGGCCCTCCCAATACCCCCATGGGGTTATACACCCAAAAATACGGTACTCTAAATTTCCCTGCTTGACTGCACTAGGGTACATATTTGGGTACAAATGCATCCGAAAAGGCAGCTTTTCATCAATTTCTCAGGGTGCCAGATGGGGGGGAATAGTTAACACCACCAGTGCGAAGCTTATACCCTTGGTGGTGGAATTTGAGAAGGACGGCATTTGGCTGGCTCTGTGCGTTTTGCGCCGAGGCCAGCAAAATACCCAACTTTTGTCAAAAATCTGAAAAATGGCCATTTTTGGCCATACCAGTTGGGGATGGGTTAACGGCGACCCCACCATTGAAAAGATCGAAGAAATTTGAGGTATACGCATTATCGTACCTTGGCTGGGATTCGGTCTGATTTGGAATGCCACGGATGCCTGAAGAAGAGAGGCTTCGAAACCTTGCTAGGCCCGGACACTGCCTCCGCCCGATATTTGGGGGAGTGTCGCTCTCCTCTACTTATAGCTCCTTGGTTTTAGTCTTAGCCGTACAAACTAAGTAGAATATGAGCCAAATTCCTGAATAATCACTTTTGTATAGCTTCTGGAACATGCTCAAAATGCATGACTCATTGATTTGGTCACTTTTGTAACGCTCAAATAGACTATAAATCAAAATATGCAGAAATCGAGCACTGCAATATTGGTGTTTGGTAATTTTTGCTGTTATGGCAGTTGTGGCTACTTAAAAGATGCTCAAATTAGTGCCCGGCTAAAGACTAAACTGATTTTAGCCGGGCTTCAATTTTAGTTTTAGTCTTAGCCACCTGACTTGATTTTAGTCTTAGTTTTAGTCTTAGTACTAAAGCTCAAACTTGCTTTAGTACTAAAACATTTCAGTCTTAGTCTTAGTACTAAAACATCACTACCCAGTACGTACTGTACATCCGAACAGTACACCCAGTACGTACCGTACAGTACGTTGATCTGTTCGAGGGTTAAAGGGCGGATGTGGCAAAGATTTCCCCATAATGAAGGAAGAAATCGACCTTGCACAAGTGGTTTTTCTTGCGAGGAGGCAAAATCGCCTCGAGACATGGGGGGTGGAATCGATTTGTCTCGAAAACTGCATATTCTGACCGAAGGAAGTTTCAAAAATCGATCTTCGCCTTCACTATGGAAAAATCTTTGCCACGCCCGCCCATCCGCCCCGTCCGAACTTTCCCCGCGTGTACCCTAACCTACCCTACCCCACCCTGTACCTGTTCCGGGAGGATGTTGTACTCGAAGGCGGGGTAGCGAGTGCGCGGGTCGATGGTGTACTTGGCGACGTTGCGATTGAGATTCTCGCGGTTGGTCTGCGCCAGCAGGCGGTACACGCATTCCCGATCCGCCATCAGCTGAAGCGGCGTCTGTTTCCCCGCGCACAGCGAACGCAGCAGCCATCCACGCAGTGTCGTACACGCTAAGGAAACCGCGCGCAAGACCCGAACCGGTGGGCTCAAAACGGCTACAGAACAACACACAACGCCACGGGTACGGCAATGTATTGGGGTAATATGGACAAGAGGAAAAGAGAATAGATCCGGTATAACTTCAGGTATATCGTCATAAAATTTTAGCCTAATCGGTTGCATGAAAGCGGAGTTATATTGTGATGTTTGTGATTGGAGTCCAGCCTGAAAACCCTATTCACAATTGGGCGGTAGAGTGGGGCAAACCAGGACATCTAAGCTCGTTTGAACTGGCTGTTTCAGCAAATGATGAACCAAATAGCTTAATTGAAAGAGAAGAGTTCAAGCAAGGAATCGATTGACACAACAACATTTATCTCCGGTCCCTTGTTTGCTGAGATATGCAGCCCCGAAGCTTAGCTAGCTGGATTTTCCCATATGGCCGGGTTTACGCCATAGTACCCTACATACTCTTCATACAGGCAGTAGTACCAAAAATATATAATTCTTGATTAGGGAAGAATGGACAAATTTGTGTAAACTAAGGAAACCATCCGTTGGGGATATGTGCCAGGTATTGCCTCCTTCCTTTATATTGCGTGCTCCATTCTTCCCCTAAGCCCACTGATATATTCTTGTCAGTCCCCAACCTCGTGCAAGCTGTCCCCCACCACGGCCATGAGTAGTCTGCAGCCGTGTCTCTCCTGGAGGCGGCAGGAGTTGACGCAGAAGAAGAGGGAGGTGAAGTCGAACATGGCCACGTCCGGCTCGCCCAGGTGGTTGGGGGCGAACTGGGCCAGCGCCCCGCGCAGCGCCCCGTCCGTCGCGAAGTCCGCCGCCTCCCGCGCGTAGTTCTTCAGCGCCTCCGCGTCCACGTTCTCCGGCGAGAGCAGGCGAGACACGTCCTCGTAGTCCTGCAGGCAACACAAAGAAGAGGGTTCTTAGTGAGCCGGGAATTCCCCGCGGGATAGCTTTTATGCTGGTTCTTTTATAGACAACTTTATATATGTCTATACCGACGTGTTGAAGTAAGCTCGCCTCGCTGAACCGCAAAATTGTCCAAGGTTGGACCATTTTCAAAACTTCACAATGTTCCAATAGTGATTTCCACAATTTCTGTTTCTAATAGAACATCATCTGCGCAGTTTAGAAAATGGTCCAGCTTTGGACCATTTGTGGTCCAGCGAGGCGAGCGCACTTCAACACGTCGGTATAGACATCTATAAAAAGAACCAGCATAAAAGCTATCTCGACTCGTTCCATAGTGGCCGGGAATTCCCCGCGAGTTTTCTTGCTACGTATTGTAGCGCCCCCGCTGTCTTCATATGCTTTTACCCTGATAATGGCTCCTTTGCTGATGAGACTCTTCTTGGTGGCGCACATGACGAAGTAGTGCGTCTCGTCCTTGTAGTACACGATGTTCTCCAGATCCACCCCCGTCGCCTCTCGCATATCCTACAATACAACCAAACCAAGGAATCGATCGATTAGGCGTCAAAATGTGCATTATTCACACTACCTCGCACTATCATACTTACTGGCCTCTCAATCCATAATTAGATGACAACAAACACACAGGCCAATTTATTTACACCAAGCAAATCTGTATTTAGCGTTGAAAAAAGGAGCCGAACAGTAGTACCGTCGGACTGCACTCGCGTCTGCTAAACCAGTTTCAGTCCTTTTACTCGCACCGAGCATTTTCTCATCTGAACGGTACTGTTGTATAGCAGCGACCAATTCGCACGTTTCTCTCACCTTGCTCGGTGCGGGAAAGTAGCAGCTCGTGTGAACGCGCGTGTGCAAGTGACGAGAAGATGCACGGTGCGAGCAAAAGTACTCACATGGTCAGATGCTTCTAGTAGCTGGGAATTCAAGTCGGACCGTACTCATCGGCTATTATGTTTCAACTCGAAAGATCAATATGCTCGGTACAGAGTACACTGTTCTGTCTGTGCCTACCAAGTATGTATGTATGTGTACATGCAGACAGACTCCTGGCGGAAGATGAAAGCGATGCCACTGATCTCCTGCACTTCTCTTCCGGCTGGTGTGTGACCGTTCAAAAAGTTGGCAGTTATCCCGATCGCCCGTTTCCCGCGCATTTCCTTGCGTTCGAAAGCTACAGCACAAACAGTAGAGTGAATCAAGGGTCGTTCACATAGGAAGAAAACGCGCTCAGCGTCCGGCCGATGCGTGTCAAGCCATGGACACGCCGAGCGTACGCACACCCAGAGCATGTCTCCCATGTGAATGAGCCTTCAGGCGTTGAGTCAACTTCGAGCACTGTACATACAGTGTATCATAAGTGCATGCTTACGTGGAACGGCGTTGCCTTTGCCGTCTGCACCGATGAGCACGTGAAATTGATACTCCTTGAGGTAGTGATTAGCCGGTGTAAACTCCGCACGCCAACCTACGGCTGCAAAACATACAGTTACACTTACACGCACAATTTTTTCCGCACATTTCACCACACGACACCGTTACTAAAACCAAAAGTGCTAAAACCTAAATATATGGTCGTGCTAAACTAACAGGACCTGTCGAATTGTGCATATCATGATGCAAGCACACTGTACAACTACGTAATGTGCGACTAGACTAGGCAGGTAATTACTCTTGGTACTGCACAATATATCGACACCAAGAGCACAGTGTTGTCATTTGTGTACAGTACGTACGATGTGTACGTGCACAGAGAGCAATAGGTTCGTGGCCTTATTTTATTTTGTTTTGGGAAGAAGGGTGTTGGGAGGAAGTGGGAAAAAAGTGGGAAAAAAGGGAAAGATTAATTATGGTTAGTAGGGGTTGTGTTGAGTTTTGGGTTTTTATTTGTAGTTTTTTTAGGTGGGTATTGAGAGTTATAGATTTTGGAAAATCATTTTTTTTTTTGGTGTAGTTGTGTTGGGGTAGTGGGGGAAGTATTGGGGGGGGGAGTGTGATTTATGGTGGTGGTGGGTTTGATAAGGGAGGGGGAGTTGTGGTTATTTTTTGTTTTTTTAGAGGGAAGTTTTGAGTGTTTTTTTTTTTTTTTTTGGGAATGATGTATTTTGTTTTTTTGTTGTTTTTTTTTTTGTTTTGTTTATTGTTTATTTTTTTTTAGTTTTGGTTAGTTTTGATTGGAGTTATATATTGTGTGTTGGGTAGTATTGTTTTTTTTTTTTGATATTTTTGAGTTAGTTAGATGGTTGTATTTTTGGGTTTTTGGGTTTATTGGGGGAGGATATTTTTGTTGTTTGTGGTAGTCTTTTTTTTGGGTTTAGTGTGAAGGTTGGCCTTACGTCGGCTATGGTTGATGTATGGATCTGCGCAGAACTTTGGTAGAAGAGTTCATGCGAGGTCTTCAGGTCGTGATGGAGAAGGACCAGAGGTGGAGGACGGTTGCGCGAGAAGCGGTCTCGCTTGTCCACCACCACCGCCTTCGCACCCAGCATCGCGCATTCCACCGCCATCCGAAGCCCGCACGGACCCGCGCCGATTATTAGCACCTGCACACAGAGAAAAGGAAGAAACATAGAAAGTAGGAATAGTCACGGGCTAATGGTATACTACATAGGAGGTACTACGTACAGACGTAATGCGCTCGGCGTGGAGCGAGAGCGCAGCCTTATAATACGCAAACGAAAGCAAAATGTAGCGTCCCTCTTTTATACGAGCGTTCACTAATGTGTTGCTGTGCTGCGTTGTTGTTATTGTTGTTCTAGTTGTTGTTTGTGAAAATCGCTACATGCTAATTTCACTGCAATGTAGGAGTTGCCCTAAGCCTAGCCCTTTATATACTCCTACTGCAACCAACCCAACCTTCCTTGTTCAATCCATCACACTTCACCTACTGGGTAGGAAGGAACACCCACTCAGGCAAACAATCGCTACAGAACTGAATAAATGTCATGCGTATTCCCTTTGCTTGCTTGAGTCATAATCTGGTTATCATCATATTGGTACAACCCCAATCCCCGTCTGTGTAAACATCATCAGCAAGCTAAGCCACCTTTTTTGCCCAGTTGTGTATTGCAAATATGAAAAGTGAAAGTGAATTGATAGATGTCGGAGCAAAAAGAGATTGAAGTATGAAGTAAGTAAATGAAAGCAGGAAGAGGAATTTTTTGAGTTTATAAAAAAGAATAACAGTAATTTTAAATTTTGCAGAAAATAAGTCGGAGTTTAGGGAAGAAAAGTGGAATAAGAAAGAGAAGTAGAAGTGATTAGTGTAGTTAATAGCAAAAGGGATAAAAGAAAGATGATTTCCTTGTTTACCTGCGTTGGGTTTGCGTTTGTGACGTTTATCCCGGTGTTTGGTTTTGGCTACTTCTGGTGAATTTGTTCCAAGGCTGTGTGTCGCATTTTTGCAGGGAACGCAGGTTAAGCAGAGGGGAAATGCATTCGTTTGTGTTTGTGCAGTTTGTGTGCGTATGTAGGCCCGACGTACAGTCACTTTGAGTATCTACTACGTGTATTCGCACGTTTTCTTCCACTGCAAAACTCCCAAGCTTTAGGTTTTGCGTGCCAAAATGTTGAAAATTGACTGGGGTTATTTCGGTTTTTTCAGTCAAACTCAAAAAATTGCCTGCTGTCCTGGCTTGTCATTTGAGCTTAGCTTCATCAGCTGTCAATCTCTGTTGTGTGCTGCCAACATGTCAATAGGGGATTGCACTTTTGCGACTTTTTCATCGTTTGCAATACACAACTGGGCAACAAAAGGTGGCTTAGCTTGCTGATGATGTTTACACAGACGGGGATTGGGGTTGTACCAATATGATGATAACCGATTATGACTCAAGCAAGCAAAGGGAATACGCATGACATTTATTCAGTACTGTAGCGATTGTTTGCGAGTGGTATTCCTTCCTACCAGTAGGTGAAGGTGTGCATGCAAATTATGAACAAGGAAGGTTGGGTTGGTTGGAGTAGGAGTATATAAAGGGCTAGGCTTAGGGGTACTTAGTTGCAGTGAATCAGCATGTAGCGATTTTCACAAGAACAACTAGAACAACAATAACAACACCGCAGCACAGCAACACATTAGTGAACGCTCGTACGTACAAAGAGGGACGGTACATTTGTGCTTTCGGTTTGCGTATTATAAGGCTGCGCTCGTGTACGTTCCACGCCGAGCGTACGCTGCATTACGTACTGTACGTAGTACCTCCTATGTGAGTATACCATTAGCCCGTGCACTATCCTACTCATGTTTCTTCTGTTTCTCTGTGTGCAGGTGCTAATAATCGGCGCGGGTCCGTGCGGGCTTCGGATGGCGGTGGAATGCGCGATGCTGGGTGCGAAGGCGGTGGTGGTGGACAAGCGAGACCGCTTCTCGCGCAACAACGTCCTCCACCTCTGGTCCTTCTCCATCACGGACCTGAAGAACCTCGGCATGAAACTCTTCTACCCAAAGTTCTGCGCAGGATCCATACATCACACCAGTAAGCGACGTACAGGGTGTCCAACCTATATTTACACAACTTTTAATTGATCATAACTCCCGTATTAAGAGGCAGAGAAAGATGGGACCTAGCTCATCTGAAAGCACAATTCAAGAGCTATAATATGGTATGTCTGCCGTTTCGCTATGACTCACCGTTCTCGAGTTAGAGCGATTCCCGCAAAACACCTCAAAAATGATTTTAGCCAAACTGCATTTTGGCGATTTTCTAGATTGCACAGCTAATTGACGGATAACTGGGCTAAAACATGTTAGTACGAATGTGAAAGCGGAAAATAATTGACCAGCAATATCTCCCGATGGTCACACACCATTGGAGATTGGAGTTTTGCACCTTGAAGAGCTTTTTTGACCAAAATGGTCAAAACTAACCAAAAGGGTGGCATTGCATTGTGACAGTTCAGCATGGAGAGTGAAAATGGACAATAAAGTGCAAACATTCATCCAGAAGGTAACATCACAGAACAATATGAGGCAATCAAAGGGTATCAATGAACGATACTCATATTTATGCAATATTATCTCTGGCTGAAGCAAGAAAATGCAGCAAAAAATGGAAATTGATGTGCATTCAGTTTGGCCAAAATCATTTTTGAGGTGTTTTGCGGGAATCGCTCTAACTGGCGAACGGTGAGTCATAGCGAAACGGCAGACATACCATATTATAGCTCTTGAATTGAGCTTTCAGATGAGCTAGGTCCCATCTTTCTCTGCCTCTTAATACGGGAGTTATGATCAATTGAAACCCATCCCGAACTTCATCGCCTCAGTAGAATACGGTCAGTTCGGATGAGCTTTTGGTTGCGTGAATTCGGTTGCGCTCTATTAGCCTCTCTCGATAACAGAGTGCGTGTTTCTCAACCTGCACGTGGCTAAGGTGCAGCATTTATTACACTCACGCGCACACACCTGTGGTAATTTTTTTGCGAAGTCTACACAACACTTGCAAGACAAAGAAAGAAAATTTGCAAGTTTTGTATACATTTTGTAAAAAATTTACTACAGGTGTGTGCGCATGCGTGTGATAAATGCTGCACCTTAGCCAGGTGCAGGTTGAGAAACACGCACTCTGTTATCGAGAGAGGCTAATACGCTCAACAGGTGCGCAACTATAGGACATATGGATTTTGAGAGGGGTTAACCAGCTCCAAAATCTCGTGACCCGTGAGTCATGAGCGAATCTTCCGCGACCTTTAACGGTTCACGGGATTTCGGAGCTGGTAAATGTTCTTCCATACAGTTAGCTATTGATACTGTATGTATGAATTTAAACTGCTTGCCTGTTTATGTTGTACTGTACTCACATCTGCATGTGATGTTGTGTTGTAGGCATTCGCGAGTTGCAACGTGCGCTGTTGAAAGTTGCTCTGGTGCTTGGAGTAGAAGTGCACGAGGGCGTCTCCTTTCAGCATCTGGTACCGCCAGAAATCGATCAAGAGCTTGGAGAAAGTAAGCCAACGAACCTATTGCTCTCTGTGCACGTACACATGTACGTACTGTACACAACGACAACACTGTGCTTGGTGTCGATATATTGTGCAGTACCAAGAGTAATTACCTGCCTAGTCTAGTCGCACATTACGTAGTTGTACAGTGTGCTTGCATCATGATATCACACAATTCGACAGGTCCTGTTAGTTTAGCAACCATATATTTTAGGTTTTAGCACTTTTGGTTTTAGTAACGGTGTCGTGTGGTGAAATGTGCGGAAAAAATTGTGCGTGTAAGTGTAACTGTATGTTTTGCAGCCGTAGGTTGGCGTGCGGAGTTTACACCGGCTAATCACTACCTCAAGGAGTATCAATTTCACGTGCTCATCGGTGCAGACGGCAAAGGCAACGCCGTCCCATGTAAGCGTGCACTGTATGATACACGCACGTACAGTGCTCGAAGTTGACTCAACGCCTGAAGGCTCATTCACATGGGAGACATGCTCTGGGTGTGCGTACGCTCGGCGTGTCCATGGCTTGACACGCATCGGCCGTACGCTGAGCGCGTTTTCTTCCTATGTGAACGACCCTTGATTCACTCTACTGTTTGTGCTGTAGCTTTCGAACGCAAGGAAATGCGCGGGAAACTGGCGATCGGGATAACTGCCAACTTTTTGAACGGTCACACACAGCCGGAAGAGAGAGTGCAGGAGATCAGTGGCATCGCTTTCATCTTCCGCCAGGAGTTCTTCAAGGTCTGCATGTACATACATACATACTTGGTAGGCACAGACAGGACAACTTACTCGTACCGAGCATATTGATCTTTCGAGTTGAAACATAATAGCCGATGAGTACGGTCCGACTTGAACTCCCACCTACTAAAGCAGTCTGACCATGTGAGTACTTTTGCTCGCACCGTGCATCTTCTCGTCACTTGCACACGCGCGTTCACACGAGCTGCTACTTTCCCGCACCGAGCAAGGTGAGAGAAACGTGCGAATTGGTCGCTGCTATACAACAGTACCGTTCAGATGAGAAAATGCTCGGTGCGAGTAAAAGGACTGAAACTGGTTTAGCAGACGCGAGTGCAGTCCGACGGTACTACTGTTCGGCTCCTTTTTTTCAACGCTAAATACAGATTTGCTTGGTGTAAATAAATTGGCCTGTGTGTTTGTTGTCATCTAATTATGGATTGAGAGGCCAGTAAGTATGATAGTGCGAGGTAGTGTGAATAATGCACATTTTGACGCCTAATCGATCGATTCCTTGGTTTGGTTGTATTGTAGGATATGCGAGAGGCGACGGGGGTGGATCTGGAGAACATCGTGTACTACAAGGACGAGACGCACTACTTCGTCATGTGCGCCACCAAGAAGAGTCTCATCAGCAAAGGAGCCATTATCAGGGTAAAAGCATATGAAGACAGCGGGGGCGCTACAATACGTAGCAAGAAAACTCGCGGGGAATTCCCGGCCACTATGGAACGAGTCGAGATAGCTTTTATGCTGGTTCTTTTTATAGATGTCTATACCTGACGTGTTGAAGTGCGCTCGCCTCGCTGGACCACAAATGGTCCAAAGCTGGACCATTTTCTAAACTGCGCAGATGATGTTCTATTAGAAACAGAAATTGTGGAAATCACTATTGGAACATTGTGAAGTTTTGAAAATGGTCCAACCTTGGACAATTTTGCGGTTCAGCGAGGCGAGTTTACTTCAACACGTCGGTATAGACATATATAAAGTTGTCTATAAAAGAACCAGCATAAAAGCTATCCCGCGGGGAATTCCCGGCTCACTAAGAACCCTCTTCTTTGTGTTGCCTGCAGGACTACGAGGACGTGTCTCGCCTGCTCTCGCCGGAGAACGTGGACGCGGAGGCGCTGAAGAACTACGCGCGGGAGGCGGCGGACTTCGCGACGGACGGGGCGCTGCGCGGGGCGCTGGCCCAGTTCGCCCCCAACCACCTGGGCGAGCCGGACGTGGCCATGTTCGACTTCACCTCCCTCTTCTCCTGCGTCAACTCCTGCCGCCTCCAGGAGAGACACGGCTGCAGACTACTCATGGCCGTGGTGGGGGACAGCTTGCACGAGGTTGGGGACTGACAAGAATATATCAGTGGGCTTAGGGGAAGAATGGAGCACGCAATATAAAGGAAGGAGGCAATACCTGGCACATATCCCCAACGGATGGTTTCCTTAGTTTACACAAATTTGTCCATTCTTCCCCTAATCAAGAATTATATATTTTTGGTACTACTGCCTGTATGAAGAGTATGTAGGGTACTATGGCGTAAACCCGGCCATATGGGAAAATCCAGCTAGCTAAGCTTCGGGGCTGCATATCTCAGCAAACAAGGGACCGGAGATAAATGTTGTTGTGTCAATCGATTCCTTGCTTGAACTCTTCTCTTTCAATTAAGCTATTTGGTTCATCATTTGCTGAAACAGCCAGTTCAAACGAGCTTAGATGTCCTGGTTTGCCCCACTCTACCGCCCAATTGTGAATAGGGTTTTCAGGCTGGACTCCAATCACAAACATCACAATATAACTCCGCTTTCATGCAACCGATTAGGCTAAAATTTTATGACGATATACCTGAAGTTATACCGGATCTATTCTCTTTTCCTCTTGTCCATATTACCCCAATACATTGCCGTACCCGTGGCGTTGTGTGTTGTTCTGTAGCCGTTTTGGCCCACCGGTTCGGGTCTTGCGCGCGGTTTCCTTAGCGTGTACGACACTGCGTGGATGCTGCGTTCGCTGTGCGCGGGGAAACAGACGCCGCTTCAGCTGATGGCGGATCGGGAGTGCGTGTACCGCCTGCTGGCGCAGACCAACCGCGAGAATCTCAATCGCAACGTCGCCAAGTACACCATCGACCCGCGCACTCGCTACCCCGCCTTCGAGTACAACATCCTCCCGGAACAGGTACAGGGTGGGGTAGGGTAGGGTAGGGTAACGCGGGGAAAGTTCGGACGGGGCGGATGGGCGGGCGTGGCAAAGATTTTTCCATAGTGAAGGCGAAGATCGATTTTTGAAACTTCCTTCGGTCAGAATATGCAGTTTTTCGAGACAAATCGATTCCACCCCCATGTCTCGAGGCGATTTTGCCTCCTCGCAGAGAAAAACCACTTGTGCAAGGTCGATTTCTTCCTTCATTATGGGGAAATCTTTGCCACATCCGCCCTTTAACCCTCGAACAGATCAACGTACTGTACGGTACGTACTGGGTGTACTGTTCGGATGTACAGTACGTACTGGGTAGTGATGTTTTAGTACTAAGACTAAGACTAAAATGTTTTAGTACTAAAGCAAGTTTGAGCTTTAGTACTAAGACTAAAACTAAGACTAAAATCAAGTCAGGTGGCTAAGACTAAAACTAAAATTGAAGCCCGGCTAAAATCAGTTTAGTCTTTAGCCGGGCACTAATTTGAGCATCTTTTAAGTAGCCACAACTGCCATAACAGCAAAAATTACCAAACTCCAATATTGCAGTGCTCGATTTCTGCATATTTTGATTTAGAGTCTATTTGAGCGTTACAAAAGTGACCAAATCAATGAGTCATGCATTTTGAGCATGTTCCAGAAGCTATACAAAAGTGATTATTCAGGAATTTGGCTCATATTCTACTTAGTTTGTCCGGCTAAGACTAAAACCAAGGAGCTATAAGTAGAGGAGACGACACTCCCCCAAATATCGGGCGGAGGCAGTGTCCGGGCCTAGCAAGGTTTCGACCTCTCTTCTTCAGGCATCCGTGGCATTCCAAATAGACCGAATCCAGCCAAGGTACGATAATGCGTATACCTCAAATTTCTTCGATCTTTTCAATGGTGAGGTCGCCGTTAACCCATCCCCAACTGGTATGGCCAAAAATGGCCATTTTTCAGATTTTTGACAAAAGTTGGGTATTTTGCTGGCCTCGGCGCAAAACGCACAGAGCCAGCCAAATGCCGTCCTTCTCAAATTCCACCACCAAGGGTATAAGCTTCGCACTGGTGGTGTTAACTCCTTCCCCACCCATCTGGCAACCTGAGAAATTGATGAAAAGCTGCCTTTTCAGATGCATTTCTACCCAAATATGCTACCCTAGTGCAGTCAAGCAGGGAAATTTAGAGTACCGTATTTTTGGGTGTATAACCCCATGGGGGTATACAAAAATCGAGAGGTCCAATGGGGGGTTATACACTAGGGGGGGATATACAATGGGTGGGGATATACATAGGACAAAATTTATGTTTATGAGAGGTGTGTAGAGGCATGTTTTTGAGGTCAAAAGTATGTGTTTTAGGGCATAATCGCGGTTAAAACAGGGTTATTCTAGTACAAGACATGCTCAGCTAAGCCTACAGGCATAGCAGCATGGTGTAGGAGTAGCTATAGCTAGCATAGGACCAGCTACATAGGTAGGTCAGGTACCTTCCAGTACATGGGGGGTTATACACCAGGGGGGGATATACAAAGGACAAAATTTATGTTTTGCCAATGGGGGGTTATACACTAGGGGGGGATATACAATAGGGGGGGATATACACCCAAAAATACGGTACCCTACCCTAGTTTTATGCGTAGATTTCGAAAATGAACGTGGTTTTTTCATTTTCCTACGTTTAAGGCCTGATAAACCCGATTTTTCATGTGTTTCAGAATGGAAAAGTGCACTAAAAGCAATTTTTTGAAAATCAGGTACCCTGGCCTAATTTTATGTGTAGATTTCAAAAATGACCTTAATTTTTACATTCTTCCACTTTTAAGGCCTAATATACCCGATTTTTTACTGAAAATGGCATAAAAAGATGCTATTTAGGCCTTAAACGTGAGAAAATTTAAAAATTAAGGTCATTTTTGAAATCTACACATAAAATTAGGCCAGGGTACCTGATTTTCAAAAAATTGCTTTTAGTGCACTTTTCCATTCTGAAACACATGAAAAATCGGGTTTATCAGGCCTTAAACGTAGGAAAATGAAAAAACCACGTTCATTTTCGAAATCTACGCATAAAACTAGGGTAGGGTACTCTAAATTTCCCTGCTTGACTGCACTAGGGTAGCATATTTGGGTAGAAATGCATCTGAAAAGGCAGCTTTTCATCAATTTCTCAGGTTGCCAGATGGGTGGGGAAGGAGTTAACACCACCAGTGCGAAGCTTATACCCTTGGTGGTGGAATTTGAGAAGGACGGCATTTGGCTGGCTCTGTGCGTTTTGCGCCGAGGCCAGCAAAATACCCTACTTTTGTCAAAAATCTGAAAAATGGCCATTTTTGGCCATCCAATTGGGAATGGGTTAACGCCGACCCCACCATTGAAAAGATCGAAGAAAGTTGAGGTATACGCATTATCGTACCTTGGCTGGATTCTGTCTATTTGGAATGCCACGGATCCCTGAAGAAGAGAGGTCGAAACCTTGCTAGGCCCGGACACTGCCTCCGCCCGATATTTGGGGGAGTGTCGTCTCCTCTACTTATAGCTCCTTGCTAAAACTAAAATGTTTTAGTACTAAAGCAAGTTTGACCTTTAGTACTAAGACTAAGACTAAAATCAAGTTGAGGTTTAGTACTAATACTAAGACTAAACTAAAATCAAAAATGGCCCGGCTAAAACATCACTAGTACTGGGTAAGTGTACTTGCAAACATTGATCAGAAGCGATCACTAGAAGAGATGGGGACAAACAAAGTGGGCAGTTGGAATGAGTCTTGTAGAGGGTTGCTGCTGGTGGAAAAAGTTTTCAAAAATCCATAAGGCTCTATCTCCAGGGGGTTCCAGCTCTCAGTACTGATTTGTATGTACAGTACATACTGGGTAAGTGCATTAGTGCATTTCATAAATATTATGTGTGGTAGTTTATTTACAGGTGGCCCATCTGGCCAAGACGGACAAGCTTCGCTTTCTGGACTTTGTGGATCCGACTTTAATCGCGCACGGTGGAGGCGGTTCGGGCGTACAACAGAGTCCGTCCTTACTCAGTTCTACCGTCAGCAGTACGGCCGCGAGTTCAACGCATTCGCCGGCAAAGAAAAGCCGGAAACTCAGTCCGAAAGAGCAGGCGTACGTGCAGCGCCAGCAACTCATGCGATTCGTACAGAGCGCGGTCGCTGCGACGGCACCGGAACTGCGAGTGGTTAACCTGACGCACTGTTGGCGCGACGGCAAGCTGTTGACGGCCCTGCTTAACCGCTTCCGACCCGACTTGATGCCGGCGCCGCTGGACGCGGGAGGGGTTAACGACGACGACAAGGAGCGACGCGAGCGCGCCTTCGAACTCGTGCGACAAGAGTACGGATTGGAAGCCCCGCCTCCCTCGAATGCTGATTGGACGTCGAACGGGGAGGCGACGCGAGGCGGTGATTGGCTGCCGAATCGCGACGAGATGTTCCTGTACGTGTCGGCGCTGTGCGAACGGTTTAAGGCTGCGATGCTGGAGCAGATTTCGAAGTTAACGGCAGCCTCCCGATCCGGACCGCCGCCGGTAGCGAAAGTGAGTCCGATGACCAATGAGCGGCCGGCGTCGCTCGTCAGCTCGCGCTCATTGGCTGAGGCCGCGGCGAGCTCCGCCCAGCGACGGAAACAGGCGGCGAAACGACTCGGCGCCGATGTCGACCGACCTTCATTGGACGAGCTGCTGAGGCGCGACGGAAACTACGAGACAAGCGGAGGCGGCGAAAACGACGAGAATAATCGACCGCCTTTTGGCAGTGGAGATGGGGAGGAGAATGCAAAGGTAACCTATTGCTCAATTTAATGCGGTTTGTCACGCATTGTATGGCGCCAATAGCTGATGTGATGTGAATGGGATAATGCGAAGTTATTCGGGCCAAGGGAAAACTTGGCGTTTTGTCGTTTGGTAGCGCCAAAGATGATAGTATTTTGATACCACTTGCTCTACAGAAGGTTCTCGACTTCCAAACGGGAGATCGAGGTCGTAGGGTTCCCCGAATTACCCCCGCACTTCTGAGCATTTTGTATCCTTCTACGTACGTACATTGTACGCTCTATTTACGTGTATAGCAGGAAGAGAGCGTACGTGTAGAGCGTGTACAGCTATTTACGTATGGAGCGTGTCGTATGGTGTTAGACTGATCCAGTGTTCTCTTCCTTCTCTACATACGATAATATGTAGAGAATAAACATCCGTGCGTTTTTTCGATTAGGATTTCGAGCTGCAGTTAGAGAAGGAGTTGGCTGAGGTGAGTCAGGAGGAAGTGGAGCGATATTTGAAGGAGTGGGAGGAGGAAGAGGAGGGGAAGCGGGGAGAGGAGAGGCAGCAACTGAGGAAGGAGACGGAGGCCGAGAGACACGCGCGAAGACTGGAGGATGTACGCAACGCCGTGCTCAGAAAAAGGTACACACACACCCATTCCAGTCCTACTATAGTCTAGCCACTAAGAGTTCGCTATGGAACTCAAGGCGCGTTGCGTAAAATAGATTTACAAATGAGGATTTCTGTCCGTGCTTCTTGTACTCCTATTTTGCAGAAGTGCGTGCAAATTTTGCAGAACGACTTCAGTCCCATAGCGAACTCTCTCCGGCCAGAGTACTACCGAATGTATGGGAAGCACCTATGAAGTAGAGTAGGGGGCGAGGGTACTGTGGGGTAAACCCGGTAGCTTTTTGGGTAGAAGGATGGTGGCTTTCGATTCATGATGGACAGATTTATTTGAACGCCGTTGTTTTGGTTGGCTCATCCAACGTATGTACGTACGTACCTTGATGCTCATTCATGTACAGATTAGATATACGCATACTGTTCACGAAGTTTTTGCTTGAATCCAGGTGCTATCTGCCGCCGGAGAAGTGGAAGCAGAAGCCAGCGCTGATCGAGAAGCTGCCTTCTTCCCGACTGCGACAAGTGGAATGTCTGCTCTTGAAAGATCTGACTGGACGAGTGAACGAAGTAGTGGAGAAGGGAGCGAAGCACAAGAAACCCAACGTCAAAGCGAGGCGACTGGATGAGAAGGAAATTGCGGAGATGGAGGTACGTACAGTATGTTGTCTGTCATGTGTATGGTTGGTAAAGGGTAAGGGGATAATTTGGGATAGAAGGAGAGTAGAGATGGATAGTCCAAATTTGCCCCTCACTCATTACTTTATTCTATTCAGTGTAATATGTGGTATGGAGAGCGCTGTACGCTTTATTCTATACGCTGTACATATGTATAGAGCGTACGCAAATTATCCCGTGATACGTATTAGGGTACTATGGGGTAATTCCGGCCATGGGGTGGTAGACCAGCCAAATAGCTCATTTGAAGGAGGAGAGTTCAAGGAATCGGTTGATATCCCTGTGTACTTGTCTCAATCGGTCCAACGTTTGCTGAGATATGCAGCGCTAAAACTCAGGTGGCCGGATTTTCCCATGGCTGGGTTTACCCCATAGTACCCTACAGTACTTTCTTCTCTCCAGGTCAAATTGGAGCAAACCGGTCTGGGCAGTTTGCTCTACAAGAAGAAGGCGGGCGAGCCTGTGCCCGAGCCGCACTTGAGTCGCAAGGAGGAGCTTGCGATCGCCGCCAAAACTGCGGACCTCAAACGGAAGGCTGCCTCGGGCTTCGCGGAGGATGCTCGCTTCTCCTCCTTCGATTCGAAAATGAAGGATCTGGACGCGAGGCTCAAGCTGCCCAACAAGAGCGGGGCGCAGAGAGTGTCCGAACTCGCCCTACAGCACAAACTGGCGCTTGGAGAGCAAAGAAAAAGCCCGCTGAAAGCACCGCCGCCTCCCCCGCCCCTGAAACCTCATCTTTCTCCGTTGAAGCTGCATCGCAGCTCTGCAGATCAAGAAGAATCGACCGCTGAAAACGGACTGATTGCCACTAAAGAACAGGCACAAACGGCTCCTGTGGTGGTGAGGGCAGCTCCGCTGCCTTTTGGCACACCACCGGAGGCTCAGCAGCAACCATCCTGCTACTTGTGTGCGGAGCGGGTGTACTTGACTGAACGTCTGTGCGTGGAAGGCCTGTGGGTGCACGGCAGGTGCTTTCGCTGCGCCTACTGCAATACGGTGCTGCGCTTAGGAGCGTACGGATTCGAAAGATCAGAGGTGTACGGCAACCGATTCTTCTGTCGCACGCATTTGACTTTGTCGCCGAGTGAAAAGTGGGCAAAGTTGCAAAAGAAGGGAATGCTGTTGTCTGGTGGCGGACACAAGAAAGAGGCTGGAGGGGAGAAATCCTGGCCCACGGTTGTCGGAGAGGTGAAACCATTTGTGCAGGTCAGAACTCTGTCGCCCCTACAGCAAAACGGAACAGCAACTGCTGCAGGTATAAACGGAGAGAAAGAGAAGACTGACGAGGTTGTGGAGACTAGGCCCGGCAGGATCGAAAGGCCTGCTCCGAATATCATTTATGCGTCGGAAGAAATGCGACGGGACGGGGAAGACGGAGGAGATGCGGAGAATGCGCAGCAGAAGGAAAAGGCAAAAAGCAGGCTGAGTCATTTGCTGTCGAGACAGATGAGCAGGGAGGAGGGAGAGAGGGACAAAAGGGAGGCCACTGCGACGCCTGTACTGGTGAGAACACCGAGCGTGAGCAAACCAGAAGTTGTGGACCTTGAAGGAGGGAAAGGAAGGGAGAAGGAGGAAAGTGGGAAGGAAGAGCAGGAGGAGGAGGAGATTGAGGAGGAGGAATCGGAAGAAGACGAAGACGAAGGTATGCGCAGTAGTACGTACGTATGTGTGATGCGTGTATATGTATGTACTGGTGTAGGGTCGTGTGGGGTAAAGTTGGACAGGGGTAAGGTCGGATACCACGATAGACCTGATCTTAGCCCCTTCTCTATTTCGATGGTCGCCGTCGCATTTTTTCTAACAATTTTTCCAAATGCCACAATTCAACCTCCGATGGCGTTTTGGACACTTTGTTGATTTTGTGGTCGGGGGTCGCATCTTGGTCGCGGCGACCATCTAACTAGAGGAGGGGTTAACTGTGGACGTCTGCACCCCTAGTACTGAAGGCGCAGAAGTCAACACTCCACACGCAGGACCAGGTCTATTGTTCATCCCAATCTGGTGTAGTAGTCAGTGGCTTTGCTTCTCCCCTAGCTTTATTTTGGTCTCTAGCTATGTGCGTCGTCTTCCCCTTTACTAGTACCGGCTATTTATTGTATGCATACGTATGCCGACCCCCAATCTGAATATGCATGATGGTGATTTCTTTCTGTGTTCTTTTTTCAGAGGAAACCGAATCGGAGTCTGAGGACGAAGATGAGGAAGAGGATGAGGATATCGCCTTGTCTGAGGAAGAGTGGGAGGAATTGGAGAAGGCTGTGAGTCGGAAGCAGCAGGGCGAACTGAGCTGGGAAGAAGCGAAAGAGCTGGCGCGCTCCTGGAAACGACGCGAGAAAGCCAAGGAGGAGACGGAGGAGGACGAAGGTTAGTACCAAGAATAGATAATAGTTGGGCTTTGGGGAAGAATGGAGCACACAGTAGCGCGCTGCACACGTGGTGAGTTTCAAACACGGTGAATTCACCGCCATCCCTATGCTTCATCACATACTTACGGGGAATTCACCGTGAGTTTACTCACCTTGTGTGTAGCGCACTAGTGTCAACGAAGGCGGCAATCCCTGACTCATATTCGATCCATTATAATGGGGAATCTAAAGCACACCATCCACACACAAACAATCACGTAGCGGATAAACGGTCTTTTGTTGCTTGTCGGCGTGATTGTTTATGTGTGTGGATGGCGTGCTTTAGATTCCCCTTATAATGGGTCGAATATGAGTCAAAGACTGCTTCCTTCGTTTACACTATGTGCACCATTCTTCCCCTAAGCCCAATTATACATTTTTGCTACTACTATGGACCAGTTGCGCTAAGAAATTATGGGTGGTCGCGAGCTGACCCCAAGCTGTATTACAAGCACTTTTTCTCAGTGCATGCATTTTTTGGTCGGTCAGGGGGGAAGGGGAAAAAGTGCGGCTGAAAAAAGTGTAATACAGAGGGGTCAATCAGCTTGTGACCACCCATAGTTCTTAGCGCAACTGGTCCATTCCATAGCTGACTAGGATGCATGCATGACGTCTTGCGTAGGGTAGCTTGGGGCAAATCGTCCCACCCACCCGTTGGCGGTTTACCCCTCATTGAAAACATGACCCTCGAAAATGTGTCTCGGGATGCTTCTGCATCTGTTCTTTGTTCCTAGTTCGTAGTTGAACAACCTTGGCTAGATGGGGGTCAATGGTGGGCAGTTTTCCCCCACGCTACCCTACTTTACCTACAAGTTACAACCTAGCATGTGTAGTTGATGGAGTAGACGGTACCTGGAAGGTATAGCAATGTACTGCGGTTTGGTTGTTGATGGCCGTATATGCATGTATGTATGTACTGCGTTGTACAGTAGTGTCTGTATAGTACATACTATAGGAACTGCGTAGTATGTCTATGTAAGGGTGTTGGGCGTAGTAGTGAGTTGACCCATTTGCTTGTTGCAGAAGATGAAGAGACAACTGACGAATCAGAGGAGAGTGACACCTTTTCCGAGTTGGCTGGCGGCCAATTTAGAGGTGAGAGCTGGAATGAGGGTGTCTATCCTTGTATCATGCGTACGTACAAGCCACTTTCCCACAAGTAGTGCATGCATACCGCTCTGGTAGGTTGGGGCTGGTTGGTTGGCTTTTTTTGACTTCCTACAAGTATGCGTTCGTACGTACTGTACTTACACTATGGTCTATTTTGTTGTACGTACGTATGTTCTTTGTACAGTACGTACCTACGTTCTGTATTGTTGTATGTACGTGCTCGTTTATGTTGCAGACAAGAAAAGAATCGACGTGAACGACCTGGCTCTTTACGACCTGGACGAGCTGTTTTCACCTCCTGCACAGGCGCAAGAGCTTTCGAACGAGCTCTCCAACGACGGCAACAACGATCAACAGGAGGAGGAGCGGGAATTCGTTACGCCAGCCACAAGCGCGACAGAACTGGCTAGACTGCGCGCGGCGAGAGGGAAAGAACAACTATCAGAATCTGTTACCGCCACAACCACCGAGAGTTCGCCTGCAGCGGCGCTGTTTAAGACCCCGAGTTCCACCGTTCGAAGTGGCGAGACGGGTGGTGGTACTCCCAAACGCATGTTGTCGTCGCCTGAGAAACGATGGAGCACGCCTGCGAGTGGAGGAGGCTTAAAGGAGAGTATGAAGGAGTACGTTGAACAGCTGAAAGCAGAAGCGCGCAACCGAGCTCGCCTTAAGAGCGACGCAGAGCTGGGATTGGAGGAAGCAGCGGCAGCGAGTGAAGGGGAGGCTGGTGGTAGACCGTATGGCTCTGACAGCCGCCTGGCCATGGCCACGTCTAGGGATTTGACGGCAGCAAAGCCGACTGGTTCGAGGAAGCAGAGGGAAGCGGCCAGAAGTTTGAGTCTGGTGGAGGAAGCACTGCAACGGGTGTCTACGGAAGGTGTTAAGGAAGAAGAGGTTGCGGAAGGTGTTAAGGAGGAGGAGGAGGAGAAGGAGACGTTTAAGAAGCCGGAAACGATCGGAGAGAAGCTAGCGAGAATTTTTAACAGTCCGACAGCGGACAAGAAGAAGAAACAAGAGACGACTGCTGCATCTCTGCCTCAACCTACTGCGGCACCGAAGGAGCTAGGAAGGAAGGAATCGGCTGAAGTTGTTGCTAAGCTTGGGTCGCCTGGTCTTTTGTCAAGAATTGTCGGTGGTAACAGCAGTCCAAAAAAGCTGACCGCGCCTGCCTCGCAGTTTCACGTGCCTTCGACGTCGACGCATGAAACAGCGGAAGAACAGTCTGAAGCCATATCAAGAGTGGATAACGCGAATGCTAGTCCTGTAAAGAAGAATACACCGTCTTTCAAGAGCTACGCGCCTTTAGATACCCCCACAACGACGACAGGTGAAACTGAGGAGTTTAAAGCGAAGAAGCCGCCTCGTCTCCTGCCCTTGTTAACCCATCCTATGCAGGGCGGGCCGGTGGAAGCACAGCCGTTAAGCGAGGCGGAGCGGGAAGCGGCTCCTTTGATGCGTCTGCCTTCCGTGGAGAGTGGGAAAGAGGCGCAGCTGCTGCGGAAGAAAGGCAGGAGACACACGGCGTCTCGCACTTCCACAAGTCCGGAGAAACAACGGGGACCGCCTACTGCCAGAAGTATGTATACTGTACGTATGTATGTAAGAGATAGGGCGGAGTCATTTACTTATTTCATGCCCTGTGAGGATGATTGCAGCTCGCTTTACCTTTAACACATACCACGACCTGGCGTCATTGTTGGCAACAAATTGGTGTACCCGTTCATACCTATATGGGTGTTGTTGGTTTGTTGTTCGTTTGGTTGCTTTGTTGTTGGTTTGTTGACGAACGGACAACAACAAAAAACCGACAACACCCATATATAAATGGACAACAAACGAACAACAGCTGAATGACTTGTTGCCAACAATGACGCCAGGTCGCGGTATGTGATAATAGTTGTGCGTCGTTTTAAAACCACCATGCGGCGAATTTGTCAGTAGTGTGCCGCACACGTGGTGAGTAAACTTTGCTTGCTTGCTAAACTCTCCTCTCGGTAAGTTTGAATTGAGGTTTGTAATGCGTTTTGGCCATTCTCACTTACTCCCATGCGCCAAAATGTTTCTCACAAGTTCATTCGGGTGTGAGCTGAAGAAACTCACGGTGCATTTACCGCTGTCCATGTGCTCAACGCATAAGTTCATTGAGTGAATTCACCGTGAGTTTGCTCACCACGTGTGCTCACCACTAATATCTGAGTACTTACACTTTCCTACTCTTGTTGTTGCAGTTGATGAGATTACCACCGCAAGTCAAGACAGTTTGAACATTCTGGATGGAGACAGGAAAACAGCAGGAGCAGACGAGGTAATTTTGCATAACCACATTACCCCTGCATACGTGTACGGGTATCAGGGTATGTATGTGTCCGCCGGTTATGTACGCATACCATCAAACTAAATAGGGTACTGTGGGGCATAAGGCATAACTCTGGTGGTTCATTTGTTACATTCATATTGAACAAAACACAATAGTTATTGCAAAAATATATAATTCTATATATAATTCTAAAATATATAATTCTAAGCAGAATTATATATTTTTGGTTATTGCTTGGTATGCTTTTGTATGGGAAGCAGCAGCATCTGGCTTGGGTTTGATTTGCGCGCTCTTCTCTACATATAATAAGCGCTGAATGGTTGGCTGGATTTTCTGTCTCTCCGTATTGTTTTACCGCACTTTTAGCCGACTGCCCGCAGTTTGTTGCCTTCTCATCTCTCTCTCTCTTTCGCTTCGCTTCTCTTCTCTTCCGCCCCACACACACGCAGCTCTTTCGCTTCGCTTCTGCCAGCCAGCCAGCATACACGCAGCTCTTTCGCTTCGCATCTCTTCTCTTCCGTCCGCTCGCTTGCCAGCCAGCAGCACAGCACACACGCAGCGCATACCACACTCACACACACAAGAGGCATGCAACAACAAGACATGTTGCCTCTCTTTCTTGTTTGACACACTCTGCGTCTCGTATCTTTTCAAAGGCGCATTTCACTTGTAGAAAACGGCGCGCAGTTCAAACCCAAGCCAGATGCTTCTTCCCATACAAAAGCATACTAAGCAATAACTTTTGATTACTGTTGCATGCGTGTGTATAGTCTGGCCAATAGCAGTTGGCACTTGGACTCAAGGCGAGTTGCGTAGTTTGCATGTACTTCTGCTAAATAGGAGTACACGAAGCGTGGACAGAAATCCGCATTTGTGAATCAATTTTACGCAACGCGCCTTGAGTCCAAGTGCCAACTGTTATTGGCCAGACTATAGTAAATGACAATACCCGCGTTTTAGCGGCCCAGTAACGTGATATTGCCATTGGGATATTTTGGTGTTTTCTCGACCCCAACTTTTTTTATGCGGCCCCATCTTGAAGCGGCAAGTTCAGAAAAACTTAGATGTCCGGGTTTACCCCGTGTCCGGGTTTACCCCACAGACCGCCAGATTATTCGCCTTGCTTGCTCCATGAGAGCAGAGTTGTCGTTTCGACGTCCCCGCCGAATTGAGCTGTACTAGTTAACACACACACGCAGAGCACGCCTAAGCAATTATTTTGCGTGTGTGTGATGATAACTACAGCTCAAATTCGGCGAGGTGGGCGAAAACGGCACCTCCTCTTATGGAGCAAGGCGAATATGACCGCCGATTATGTGAGCATACTGTTACGTACTGCGTACGTATGGCAATAGCGTCCGAGGCCAGTAGTAGTGTACGTAAACCAGTTCTAGGTATGTAAGGCGAGTTTAGCCAATCTGTCCCCGGACCGGTCCCTGGTGGGGTTGCCTAAGTCCGCAGCTGTGTCCGAGGGTAGCGGGTTCGATTCCCGTTCGGTCCTATTTCTCTCCCCCCTTTTCGGGGCCCGGCTATCGCCATACGGAACGCGGTACGTCACAATACAATCTGATCATTACTACATAGCGTATGCGATGCGTGCGTGCATGTACGGTATGTTTGCAGTCGGATGGCGGCGGGAGCAAGAAGTCTAAGAAGAAGGCTGGTGGGGATTCGGGTGGGGTGAGCGACCGGGAGGTGAAGCTGATCCAGCGGGCTGCGGAGTCGCTGCTGCGACAGGCGGAGGCCAAGCGCGTGGCGGAGGCGCAGGAGCTCCAGCGCAAGCTGCAGGAGCTCGAGGTCCGCCGCGCGGAGGTGGAGGCCGGCGGAAGACGCCTGGAGGCCACGCTCAGGAAAGGTACTACTGCATAAAGGGAATGGGACGTGTAGGGTAGAGTATTGAAAATATGTACTGTAAGTGGGCCTGGGGGAAGAATGGAGAACACAGTGGTGCGCTTCATGGCCCGTTCACAACGAACGCTGAACGCCGAAGTTGGAGTTGCGTTGACGCCGGCGTCAACGCAACGCAGATATCGACGTTCAACGCAGATATGGACGTTCAACGCAGATATCGACGTTCAACGCAGATATCGACGTTCAACGCAGATATCGACGTTCGACGCAGATATTAGCGATCGCAGATAAAAGTAGCAAACATCGACGAAAACTTGATCGAAATACGTACGTACGTACCTACAAACAACATCATCTATGCCGGCGTTATATATTGTTGGAGAAAAATAAAGATTTATGTAGATTTTCATAATCTGCGTTGAACGTCGATATCTGCTTTGACGTTGATATCTGCGTTGAACGTCGATATCTGCGTTGACGTCGATATCTGCGTCGAACGTCGATATCTGCGTTGCGTTGACACCGGCGTCAACGCAACTCCAACTTCGGCGTTCAGCGTTCCTTGTGAACGGGCCATCAGACGTGCTCCGACATTGCTCCGAGCGAGTTCGCTCCGAGTTTCGAATGACCTCGTTTTGAGCCAAAAAAACGAACGTCAATTACTCGCACGTCTTTGAATTACAAACTGGGCTGTTCACACGCACGTTCGGTGCGAACTCGGAGATATTACATGTTGAAGCATAGTCAGGGCTCCGAATTCGGAGTCAGCGGACCAAAGAGACCTGTACAATATAATATGGACGATATGCGGTAACGCGTTTGGCTTGGTCGATAGCTACCCCGCGGTATTTTGTGAAAGTTTGGATCGGTGTCTGCGGAGTCGTCGATATCATTTGTTGTCGATTCTTCTCTTCACTCGCTCCTTTTCCGCTCCCAGATAATTGAACAAGGTCGACGACCCCGCAGGCACCGATCCAAACTTTCACTAAATACCGCGGGGTCAAAACTCGATCGTTTCGGTTCAAAACGAAGTCATTCCAAACTCGGAGCACGTCTGAAGCGCACCAGTGTTACACGATAGTACGACGCACTTTCTCAGTCAACGCTCCGATCCCAGAATAGCGCATGCACACGTACATACTTCTCCTTATATTGATGTTCCTTTTTTCTATGCATAACAGATCCGGAAGACAGTTGGGCGGTGGAGCAGTGGCTGTTGCTGGTGAACGAGCGGAATCGCCTGGAGACGCGGGAGGGCGACCTGCACATGCAGAAGCGAGAGCTGGAGCTGGAGCAGGAACACGCCAGACTCCAGCACCAACTGCGCCACCTCATGGCCAGGGGCACCGCAGAGAAGAGTCGCGAAGATCTGCAGGTGCGCGTATCTACTGTATCTATGTCATAGATGGGCAGGGCAGACCGTCGGAGCTCGGTATCCTAGGCCAGGGTTGGGGTGAAGTACGATGTGCCGGCTACCGGAGGTCTGGGGGCCGGTAGCCCCTAGCCAGGGGGCGAATTTATCCAACACGTGGCCACCCAATATTAAGCATGCCAACTGTGTACCTACCTGTACGACATTATGATTGTGCGGTGGCGTTGTACGCAAAACGTTCGCGTACTGTATGTACACCATCTGTGTCGTGGTGCGTACCTACCTGGTGATGGCGACATACTGTATGTATGTATGAATGTATTCCCGTTGTTCGACGTTTATCCCACATATCGTCGAGAATTTGCCAGAAGGTGTGCCTAGGAATCGAACCCGAGACCTCTCGCGTTCTATGCGAACGCCTTTCCCATTTGACTACACACCTGGATGACCTCAGTCAAACCGTTTCCGCTTTTGATCATGACAGCTATAGTCTGGCCAGTAAGAGTTTGCTAATGGCATTCAAGGCGCGTTGCTTAAAATTGATTCACAATTGCGTATTTTTGTCCGTGCTTCGTGTACTCCTATTTAGCAGAAGTAGGATGCAAACTACGCAGTAACGACTTTTAGTCCCATAACCGACTCTTTCTGTCCAGACTATAGCCAGTTTTCCTAGGAGAGGGCGCCTAAGTATTTGGCTCCTCTCAGTCAACCAGGACCGACTAGAGTGACTTACCCTTGATTATTCCTACCCACTACCCTAATTTATTATTCATTCCTGTAAATTGCGCTTTTTGCTTGCAGAAAGAGCAGCGTATTCTGGAAGACATGCTCCTGATCGTAGCGCAACGAGACGCGTTGGTGTGTCAGCTGGATAAGGACAAGAAGCGGGAGGAGCAGACGATGGAAGGCGTCCGCGCAGCCTTCGCCAAACATCGCATAGGAGCAGGAGGAGAGCCGAACGCCGCGGCCGGATTTGACCCGGTTAACCTGCCCTCCGTATTTATCAAGGACGAACAGCAAGAGGAAGGGGCTCTGGGGGAAAGTGAGGCATAGACGGAGCTTGAGTCTTACTTGATGCAGTGTATGCAAATGGTAGGGTTAGGGTACTGTGGGGTAAACCCGGACACCTAAGCTTTTCTGAACTTGCAGCTTGAACAAATGATGAACACGGTAGCTCATTTGAAAGAGGAGAGTTCAAGGAATCGATTGGTACTTGTCTCAATCGGTCCTATGGTTGCCGAGATATACTAGGTGTCCGGGTTTACCCCACAGTACCCTACCTGTTAACACAATATAACAGTACCTACGTACTGTATAAGCGTACGTACGTTTGTTTGTACGTACCTGCTGGCCATAGCTTCTCTATGTATGTACATGTTGATTACATTATATCAAGATTGCGTAGCTATCCTATCGTACCGTGTGGTATGTATTGCGCGCGCGTGTGTGATTCGATTTACTTGGCCGCAAATACAGATGGCATGCTAAGAAATAGAAGAATTATATGCTCCCTACATACGGACCCTTTCTTTCCGACTATGTCTACGTGTATGTAAGCGCGTTTGCTGCTACGTAGGTTTTCCAGGTCAAAGTTGCGCAAAGGCGTAGGGTATTGTACGTATGTACGTAGTAGCATGTGGTCTGTGGAGTAAGGTCGGACGGGAGATTGTGGGCTTTGCACCACTCAACAGTAGCCTAGGTATATCAACCAGCTATATTGGTCACCACACCCAGCTACATAGAACCGCAATGGTTTGTCCGCAATTTCCCGTTGTCCAAATTTATGCCACAGCAACCACCACTGTCACTGGGGCGCTACACACGAGCTCCGAGAAAGCTCCGAGCGAATTCGGACCGATTTCGAAATGACTTCGTTTTGAACCGAAACGAACGTCAATATTGCTCACACGGCTCCGAATTACAAACTTGGTTGTTCACACGCACTTTTGGAACAACGGAGCGAGTTCGGTGCGATTGCGGAGATTTTACATGTTGAAGCACAGTCAGCGCTCCAAATTCGGATTCGGAGTTCACGTGTGTGGCGCCTCACTGTGTAAAAAATAAAGTGCATGTACTGTACATACTGTATGCCTGAGTGAAGTTTTTTGCAAAATAACCTACGTCATGCTCGCAGGCTGATGATAGCAATGACAAATAAAGAGAGTGAGACATCAGATGTTTTTGTTTCGTTCGTGTTTGTGTTGTTGTTTTTTGTTTTTCTAGTCAGCTAAGTTTTACTTTGATGAATAGGGTAAAGATTGACAAACGAGGGACTATAATGGGCTGCTACTAGTTAGTTAGCTAAATTATTGATTGATTACAGCGGCTGACAGTTCGTTCGTAAGCTTGCTAATGACATCGGTAAATCAATTTTTTATATTATGCCATCATGGATGGGATAAGCAATTGTTTACAGTATCCTATGTACTGATAATACGATTTGAAAATACTGGCTGGCAAACTTGTATTCTTTATCTTTATTGTAGCCTTAGCCTCGACGCCTGTGCTATACAGTAAAGCAAAGTTATGTATGTACGTAGTGTATCGTGTATGTATACATACATTGTACAGTAGTAATGCAGCCAATGACATGCATGTACATACAATAGTGCTGGGGCTGACTTGCGTTTACTACTTCATTCTTTCTTGAATATTTCTGTTCGTTTACTGTTTGCTGATGATGATAATCTGAAATTTGAGTCCGATCAAAGGATAAAGTTTTGTTTTTTGGTTGCTTGAATGGAGAGAGCCACTTCTTCAGACTCAGAGACCCGGAAAGCATCGTTCTTGAACAGCTTTGTATTCCTGGATAACGGAATAATAAAGTGTGCTAACATACTACGTATAACCGTATAACACACAGCACAGCTACTAACAGGAAACAGAAACCGCCTTCAAGGTCTACATAATATACGTCCCTATGCATGCACTATGTTTTTTAGCGTAGCCATCTATCCGCATGGCTGTTCGTGTTCAATCGTCTGCACTTTAATATCACTTTAATATTTAATATCAGTCTCCCCTTTTCGGGGCGTGGATGGATAGCGCCATTTTATTGCGGAGAACACGTGAAAAGACTATGTACCCTTACTTCGATTTTGGCAATTAGAGCTGGCAATTCTGCCATGGTTGTCTCCAACATTTCAACTGAGCACATTTCATCCTCCATTTCCATATTTTGGGATGGAGCATTGCGTTTCCATAGACCTCTTCCCCATCCGTACTTGTCCGATAGGAGCTGACTCTTTCTATACCACTGGTTGGTCCAGGGTCCATAGAAACTTCTAGCTGACATGGCTGTCGTAACGCAGAGCGTAGCCATTACAACAAGCAACATAGATTGTATCTTAGTAGACATTTCTGCCCTTTTAGTTTTTCACCGGAAAATGTAGCAAGAATTATTACGCTCGGAGTAAAGTGGGAATGTTTTGGGCAAAACAGTATGTCGCACGCAGACAGAATCAAAATTTCGAGGCTCGTAGATAGATTCCGCCTACTAGAACGAAACGTTGATGATCAGGCAGGCCAAGGAAATGTGACAGTTAATCTAAGGGGTTCTATGGGCGCAGCAACAAATCATGATTACATTATAGCCCACGATGAAACGTTATGAAGCTGCGCTATCAGGTTGGAAACTGAAGGGAGGGAGGAGGCTAATCTTAATTTTGTCAATCAATCTTTCACGAGTGGGCGGCATAGAAGGAGAGGGATGAAGGCGAAGGATGGATGAAGGTATCTATCTAAGTATCTATCTATTGTACAACGGGCTCAAAACCTCGTTCGTAGGCTAGTCACGTTTATGTACACTACGTACACCGTGCAGATCTCTGTCGGCAACAAGAAAATTTTTGATACGTGAAGAGATGATACAGTAAGTCGGAAAGGTCCCCCCCCCCCATCCAATAGATGACGAGATAATTTGCAACCGCACGCACACACCTCAAGTACAACATGCCAATCAATGTCCGACAAGTACAGGGTTGGGTGTTTTTTCTCCAGGTTGCTCTGCATCGATTTGGCTCAAATTTTGCCCTCATATTCCCGAGCATTTGCCTGGTAAAAATTTCGTTTTAACATGCTGCACTGGTAGTGAAGTGGTCTGCTTAGGCTTAGCAATGGACATAGGCTTAGGCTTAGGCTTAGCAATGGACATAGTAACATACAGTACAACACAGAGACAGAACCACACAGGGCTTAGGCTTAACAATGGACATAGGCTAGGCTTAGGCTTAGCAAGGACAAGGCAGGCAACAAACAAGCACAAGCAACACAGCACTAGCTAGCAAGACATAGGCTAGGTAGGTAGAAGACATAGGACAATGGACATAGGCTTAGGCTTAGCAATGGACATAGGCTTAGGCTTAGGCTTAGCAATGGACATAGGCTTAGGCTTAACAATGGACATAGGCTTAGGCTTAGCAATGGACATAGGCTTAGGCTTAGCAATGGACATAGGCTTAGGCTTAGGCTTAGCAATGGACATAGGCTTAGGCTTAACAATGGACATAGGCTTAGGCTTAGCAATGAACATAGGCTTAGGCTTAGCAATGGACATAGGCTTAGGCTTAGGCTTAGCAATGGACATAGGCTTAGGCTTAACAATGGACATAGGCTTGGGCTTAGGCTTAACAATGGACATAGGCTTGGGCTTAGGCTTAACAATGGACATAGGCTTGGGCTTAGGCTTAACAATGGACATAGGCTTGGGCTTAGGCTTAGCAATGGACACAGGCTTAGGCTTAACAATGAACATAGGCTTAGGCTTAGGCTTAGCAATGGACATAGGCTTAGGCTTAGCAATGGACATAGGCTTAGGCTTAGGCTTAGCAATGGACATAGGCTTAGGCTTAGGCTTAGCAATGGACATAGGCTTAGGCTTAGGCTTAGCAATGGACATAGGCTTAGGCTTAGGCTTAGCAATGGACATAGGCTTAGGCTTAACAATGGACATAGGCTTAGGCTTAGCAATGGACATAGGCTTAGGCTTAGCAATGGACATAGGCTTAGGCTTAGCAATGGACATAGGCTTAGGCTTTTTAATCAATAAAAAAGATAAAATTACAATTTTGGGCTGTCAAACTGATGAGCCCTGGCCCATTAATGTGCTCAATGGTATGTCTTTGACTAAAGGGCGAAACATATCATTGTGGTTGCTGCTTTTGCAATTGGTGCCTGTCATTGCATGTTCTGCTTGTACAGTTAGCCTATTACTTTTACAATTGATAAAATTTTTTATTAGGCTTAGCAATGGACGCTTAGGCTTGCAATGGACATAGGCTTAGGCTTAGCAATGGACATAGGCTTAGGCTTAGCAATGAACATAGGTTTAGGCTTAGCAATGGAAATAGGCTTAGGCTTAGCAGTGGACATAGGCTTAGGCTTAGCAATGGACATAGGCTTAGGCTTAGCAATGGACGCTTAGGCTTGCAATGGACATGGCTTAGGCTTAGCATGAAAATTAGCCGTAGAGGTTTTGACAGATTCTTTCAGGATGTCTTCGTTGGCGGTTTCAAAGAAATTTTCATCCTAATCCTTAACCCTATCTTCCCCCCAGCAAAAATTTCGGGTGGCTTACACTATCGAACGCTTTTTTAAAGTTCAATAAATAAATCGCGTCTACACACTTCTTGTTATCGATAGCATCTGTCCAAAAATCCAAACATTCTAAAAGTTGGGTGGTTACAGATTTTCGGGCCAAAAAACCATGCTGATGTTTGGTGATTAATCTGTGTTGAAGCAAATATGACGTCATTTCCATCAACAATAAATTTTAGGCTTACACAAACACACATGTTAAGTGATATCTGGCCTGTAATTTGTTAAGCACTTCAGTCACGTCCCCTTTTTTATATAGCGGGATTACATCTGCCGTCAGCCAAATTTTTGGCAGCGCGCCTTCAACAAAACTTTGTCTCAATAGGATACTAAGAGGTGAGAATAAACGAAACAGCAATCTAATCGCAGCTCCTACCGTACCGTCAGCATTTGTGCAAGAAAAATTGACAATAGACCTGAGAAAAAATGCCGGAAAGCCATCCGGACTCCTACCTAAACATTTAGGCATTCTTAATGCCGCACAAACAACATGGGGTGTCCAAAGTATTTACAAATGTCAGCAGACACACGCCTAGGAAAGTCAGGCCTAGTTCCATTGTCAGCAGTAAACACTCCACAGAAACCATCGTTTAGCAACTGGCACTTCTCAACATCAGCAGTAGTCAGTGCACCATCCGAACGACGTAACGCGCCAACAGGGTTACTGTATTTTAATTTAGATTTAGCGAAACTAAAAAATTTTTTACGATTTCCTTCGCGAATAAAACGCGCCTCTTTTTGCGTGACAAATTTACGTACCTCTTCTAGGAACAAATTTTCTGCAGATTTCCATGCCTCTTTGGCCTCAAGCGACACATGCCTACGTTTATGCAGAGCCTGTTTACGCGCGCGCAAAGCCCGCAACCGTTGAGAAAGACGAAGCTCTTACGTTTACACGCGCGAAGAGGACAAACAAGTTGACAGCTTCTTGCAAAATCGTTAAGAAATACGCCACTGTACTGTTGCACTGAAGTACACGAACTGTATTGCATGGTCCAGTCAACCTTACTAAGGTACTCAGCGATGCCGGCGTATCTCCCCCCTGCCTATAATCTCTATCATATGTACGCGGCATACTCTCACCCGCCTGAAAATCGATACAAAAGTCAACACGACAGTGGTCACTGGTAAGAAAAGATTCAGAAACAGACACACCAAGAATACTGGGACATCATTACATAGCACAAGATCTAGAATATTATTTTCCCTAGTTGGCTCGCGCACTAACTGCCTTAGGTCGTTCTCAGAGAAACAAGAAATAAAGTGTTCAACAATTCTCGTGTTTTGTTTTCCCGTATGAGTATGACTTTCCCAATTTACATGTGTCAAGTTAAAGTCACCAGCAATAATGACGGGGTACACGACATTGCACAGATTATCAATGGCATTGCACAGCGATATTGCCTCATCTTCAATGCTACCGTGCGGTACGCGCACACAACGCGCCTAGTGCAGTGAGCAGAGCAAATGTCCACTGCCACAAACTCCAACCCGACAGGTTCTTGCGCAAAGAGTCGCAGTTAAAACAGAGACGGTTGTGTCCAAGATAGCTACTCCTCCTCCTTCGCTTTTGTTAGCACTTTGCCTATCTTTACGGAATACAGTATAAGGATACACCGTATTAGATGCGGGGTCACTAATAAGCATTGCATTTGTCAAAGTATCGTACCCCAAGTCTGGTTATAGCAATAATATCATATTCTTCTCTACACAACACTAGCTGATACAGCTCACACAGTTTTGTTCTGCCTTTTATACTTCGGGCATTCATAAGACAGCACGATAATGTACCTTTTTGTTGGCGGCGCTCCACAACTGAAAATCCTTGCCGTTGGAGTCGTTTTCGGCGGAAGGATATTGGTGGCGGAAGCGTAGGATCACCAGCGGCAGCGTCCGCAAATAGGCGTCCGTTTGTCCGGTGTTTCCGTGGTGCGTTGAGATCCTCATCAGCGCCAGGGAGGGCGAAATCGACTAAAGCGCCGCCTCCCCGGCCAGGGTAGGCTGCTGCGCAGGAGTAGCCTTAGCACGTGGCGGAGCAGCGTAGGCGAAAAATCCGCCTTTCGGGATAGGAGACGGATCGCGTCGCCACTCCTCCTCAAGCTGTTTCTTAGTAAAAACGGGATGCTGCTGTCCGCAGCCCGCACAGCAGAGGCGTGTCATCTTTCCAGCCGCACCCAGTTCAAGTTCCAGCAGGACCCGGACTTGGCTTTTGCGCTTCGCCAACGCCACTCGTTCGTTTGTGCATGGAGGCTTGCGATAAATATTTTTGCACGTTCGGGGTAATGTCGGAGCTCTTGCTTGCAGCCAGATGTTTTCAGCTGATTGCTGCAGCTGCGAAGGACGACTTTCAGTTTGGGCGCTTTTTGTGGTTTTCAGTTTGTGGCTGCTGTCCCACGCTATTTCAGACGTTTCG
>JASAMW010001041.1:0-35554 GCA_030247985.1 Epsilonema sp. ZAB3_2
GCCCCAAGCGAACACCGCAGCCATCACAAGAGGTGCTGTCGCGTATCAAATTTGGAGGGACATCGCACATGCGGACAACAACTTGACCAGTAAATGATCAGACCAAGGTCCTATGTAGGTACGTACGCAGTCAGCTTCTGAAACAAAACGTTCCTTCTGCTACTACTACTCAACTCTTTATCATTGAATCACCGCAAAACGTCCTTGCTAACGCGAGAAACTGCTTAGACAAGCATACGCAGCTGCTTATGGTGATAAATGCGAAGGAACAGGAGGCGCGGAACGCACCGCCAACCAATATGTCAACGTCTACCAATCCATGAAGCGCAGAAGCGTTCCACCACACATACATAATAATTTATGTAGTATGTACCTGCATTGCATAGGTTTACAACCTGACATATAACTTGGAAAAGAGGCAGTGAGTACAGTATGCCTGTCTAAATAAGAAATCGCAATAAAGGCAGGTAACGACCGCAAAATTTTCCAATTATAATCTTGTCGCCCTCGTCCGTCAGTCCATCCATACTCAGGTGAGCGATCCTCAACCGGCTGTCAAACGAAGTACAAACTCTAGTCTACGTAGAATAGAATACTCTACCTATGGTACGTATGTCTAGTCGAGGAAACGTCGCGTCAAACACTGAAGGAGTTTTCGGGGCACCCCGGTTTTGGAATTCAAATACAAAGCAGACGACACCTGCTGTTGTCTGTGTCGACTACTACATAATAGCCTATAGGTAAAGAAAAACGTTGAACAGTCGTAGTGTTCATACATGCAGTGTACATAAATAAATACACACTTTCGCACAGAAAAGCAGTAGCAAGGGGAAAGAAGAAGAGATCATCAACAGTGATACCAAAATTGTCCCAAACACAACATACAATACTCGTCGGTTCCAACTTATTACTAAAGAAGACGCGCAGAAGATATCGTGGCGTTTGAATAAAGGGCGTAAAAATTATTCGAGGCAGAAAAGTTCTGAGCATAAAGTACAGTATGTATGTAAGTTTTGACAGACGGCTGACCTGGCAGAACGACAGGGGGCGAAAAGTTGGCACAAAAACTACCACGAAGAAGAGCTCGACATCGCAGCTTCTCTTCCGTCCTCAGCTGTACATACGTACGTACGGTATGTACGAACGTATGTACATTACAGTCATCTCTAAGCGAACCCAGACGACGCCCTTTGCCCCTTTCAGTTTCAGGAAAATTGTAGAGGCCTAATTCAGAATAAACAAAGAGTTGAAGTGGCAATTCGAAACAGTAAAATTCATAGATCTATAGACTTTCGCCAGCGCTCAAAAATGAGGGACAATATTTTCTCCTTCGTGCTAGTGTTCTGGACAGCGCAGGTAGTTTTTATTTTTTCCCCCAAATCGCGGCCAAGAACCGGTCTATTCAGTTATCTTCGGTCAGAAATGTTGACATTTTGATGTTGGAAGCCCTTTTGAGTGGACAGGACGAACAAATTATTGAAAATGGGTTGCTGTCAAAAGGTGTGAATGTGAATTGTGAAATGGAATCAAAATAGAGGCAATGGTGACTGGGGCATCACCACACCACATCACAGCCACAAAAATTTATTTGGGATAATCGTCACATACGTAGTGCCCAGGCGCAGAAGTACATACCAACTTTTCAATTTACGTACTGTATGTATGTATGTATGTACGTACACTATCTATCTGAAGTTGTGTACGTACGTGTATTACACTGACACAGACTATGTTATGTATACTACCAGGCTACCAGCAAAGAGCGGTACCAACCAGCTTAAAATACAGAGGTACGTAGTACGTGACTCTACCTACACCTACCAATTGCTTCTCTTTGCTTTGTAGTGCGCGCTATCGCTTTTAGATAAAACCGATATTAATTAGGTCGCATGCATGGTAGAGTTTGCAAAAAATAAGAACGCATATCAAGCGGTATAAGCGAGCAAACATATCCTAAATTGTACGTTGAATGGTGAGACGATGGCTGATGACCTCTTGAAACGAAAAATAGTAACGGAAAGAAAGAATTGGCAACAAACAAATACATTGTTCGTATTTTTATTATGTGTACACTGTACTGCACCAACAAAACAGCTACAGTATTGTTTGTTACGTACTGCGTACGTATGGCAACAGCGTCCGAGGCCAGTAGTGAACGTAAACTAACCAGCAGGTTCCTGCCGTGTGTTAAATATCTCCAGATCGAGCCATCGTAGAGCAAAGCGGTTAAAAATCTCTCGATAACTTTTAGCGGGATTGAAAATAAAAAACCGCATGCGTCTACGTGCCCTCTGTGTCGAGAAATCGCCGATTTCCTTAAGTACGGTTAATGTACACTTTTTTCGATTATTCAACATAAACGAACAATGCCGCAAAAACTTTTTCATTAAAAGTAGCGTATCCTATGTAAAATTTGGTGTAGATTTAAAAAATAGTATTGCTGTTTCAAAAAAATTAACACCTACTGGCAAAAATATACAAATTTTGCAAAATAATATACTAGGGGTTAAATTTTTTTGAAACACCGATACTATTTTTGAAATCTACACCAAATTTTACATAGGATACGCTACTTTTAATGGAAAAGTTTTTGCGGCATTGTTCATTTATGTGGAATAATCGAAAAAGTGTGTAACCTTTTTTTAGTACATTTTTCATAAGGAAATCGGCGATTTCTCGACATAGAGGGCACGTAGACGCATGCGGTTTTTTTTATTTTCAATCCCGCTAAAAGTTATCGAGAGATTTTTAACCGCTTTGCTCTACGATGGCTGGATCCGGAGATATTTATAACACACGGCAGGAACCTGCTGGTTACACTATACATATGCATACTAGTTCTAGGTACCTATTGTACATACTGTAAAGTTTGGTGTATTACCCGATCGGGTTATACAAACAAAGTTGACCAATTTGCTCGGGGTATACTCGATAACGGGTAATACAAAATATCGGGGTAATATACCAAACTTGCTTATTTCAGCGTAAATCAGCTTTTTGAAGGATAGTTGGCGCGCGGTGAATATCGGGATATACAAAATACTAAAATTCAAAGTCGATCAATTTGCTCGGGTTAAATTCGACATCGGGCTATATTCGATATCGGGTTATATACACCAAACTATACAGTATGTACGGTAGGGCGAGTGCAGTCATCTGTCCTTGGACCGGCACCTGGTGGTGTGCCTAAAGTCCACAGCTGTGACCAGGGTAGCGGGTTCGATTCCCATTCGGTCCTATTTCTCTCCCCCATTTCGGGGCACGGCTATCGCCATACGCAAGCACGTACAGTGTGCGTGCGTGAACATACATACCGCATTTACCGGCATAGCCCCCTCTATGCATAGCCCCCTGCCTCCCCTATGCATAGCCCCATAGCCGGCTTGGGTGTGTATTGTACTAGAATAACACTGTTTTCACCTCAAATATGCCCTAAAACACGTGCTTTCGACCCCTAAAAATATGCCTCTGCCTCTGCCCTCTGCGCACCTCTCAAAACCATAAAAAAATGAAATGTCCCATGCATAGCCCCCTATGCATAGCCCCATAAAGGACCTCTCAATTTTTATGCACCGGTAAATTCGGTACATGTACACAGTATACTCAACACATGAATGTATAATGTATACTATTTTATATGTTATTTTTGAAAAGGCAAGGCCTATGCGATGGACCGCGCTAAAGGGACAAAAATGCAAAGCACACAACATTTCCAGCATTGTGTATGCAATGCACATACAATGACATACATTTACGTATAAAATAGCTTTACGTATCAATAGTGCAATCAGGGGCACGCACGTACGTACGTACCCTTTCAGCAAATTGACCTCGACATTCAAACTCTTGAAGCAAACGAAGGCTTACTCGAAAGGAAATACCACGGCAATACGTGCAGTATATCAATACCGACAATACCACATACGTACAAATGTACCACATAGTAACAGTCAGTGGGTGGGTACTTGGAGTGATAAAATGATAGTGGTGGCACTGATACTAAATCAACATCCAGTAATTTACCATGGATGGTCTACTTCATGTTTGCTAGTAAATTGCGTACCAACTTGCCGGTATCCAGGGGTATGCCCAGGCCAAAAATTTTTTGGGGCGGAAAATAAGAAAGCAAAATAATTTCACCGTAATATTATGTTTATCGATTTTCAGTGAACATAGCTGGTGAGTTTGGAGCGGAAAGATATGGACAGGAGTGGAATAATGCCTCAACTTTGTACGTATGCATGCATACCTCAGCTTGGGTACTATGGGGTAAGCCCAGCCAAGAGAAAATCCGACTACCTACGAACGCTTCAGGGCGGCATATCTCAGCAACCAATGGACCGATTGAGACTAGGTGTATGTACGTATATGATATGAATCGATTCCTTGAACTCTCCTCTTTCAAATGAACCAATTTGGTTCATCATTTTTGCTGAAACAGCAAGTTCAAAGCAGATTAGGTGGCCGGGTTTATCCCCTGATGCCCTTCGAGGCACTAGAGTTTCTTTTGGTATCATCCTTTCCCGCCTCATACCAAGCACAACCTTATTACCTACTGCATTACATACAGTATACATTTTTACTTCCCTTCCCTTTAAGGGGTATACGATGTCTTTCCAACCCAACTTTGAGCAGCTGCTGCGCTCGCCACACAGCACATACAAGCATGCAGTTTTGCTCTTATACCAGACCTAACCTAGGTCTATCCAAACATAAAAAAAGAGTTTTGCTCTCGTAGTAGGCCCAACCTAGGTCTATCCAAACATGAAAAGAACCGCTAAAAAGCGCTTGTATTTGGCGCAGTACGACGTTTCAAAAACACCCCCAAAACATGCGATTTGGTGCTACTGAACGAACCGCTGGGTATTTTCAATGTCCAGCACACCATTCGATTTCGTCTCACTGAGACGAGTCGATCGGTACCTCTAACGCCGCTCTACGTTGCCTCTACGCAAAGTTATTCTTAAAAAAACCTTATATTCAGGGCTTTTGTTTGAATGAAGATTGCGCAACGCACAGACCTTTTCAAGATGCGCACAGACGCTTGTTAAAGGGGAACTTTGCGCGGAAAATTCGGGGTAAGGCCACACACATCATTAGAGAGAGCATAAAAAATGCTGCAAAACGCACCAAGTCCCATCTCTCTACGTTGCGTCGTTCTTGAGTTACAGGCAAAAACTGATCTGTGAACGGGAAGCTCAGCTTGAGAGCACGTAGCTCGCTAACCACTGCACCAATCTGAATAATTTTTCTACCACCGTGTGCTCCGTTTGGTGTTCTACCTTTTTGTTGAATAAAGTTTTGCTGTATCTTCACTGCCTGTGGAATGGGAGGCCAAAAAACGTGTGTCGTTGCGCAGTTTAGCACATATTTCGTCCACGTCCTCATCATGGACGAAATATGTGCTAAACTGCGCAACGACACACGTTTTTTGGCCTCCCATTCCACAGGCAGTGAAGATACAGCAAAACTTTATACAACAAAAAGGTAGAACACCAAACGGAGCACACGGTGGTAGAAAAATTATTCAGATTGATGCAGTGGTTAGCGAGCTATGTGCTCTCAAGCTGAGTTTCCCGTTCACAGATCAGTTTTTGCCTGTAACTCAAGAACGACGCAACGTAGAGAGATGGGACTTGGTGCGTTTTGCAGCATTTTTTATGCTCTCTCTAATGATGTGTGTGGCCTTACCCCGAATTTTCCGCGCAAAGTTCCCCTTTAAAAGTTCAGGTGATGCTCTTTAGAATGAGCACTTTGCAGTTTTCCAAGTCGCCCTGGTTGTCTCAGGAGAGATTGGTGAAGATAGGCTTTCACATAGACTGTTTACTATTATACTCTGTTCAAGGAGGAAAAACAGCGAGAAACCCATACTAATGGGTAAACTGGAAAGACTATGTTTCATGCCACAGTAAAAGTCGCCTCTGAGTACATTGACGTTTCATCCAGTGACCCTCCCCTTGGTGTTTCATCAGTACCCGTCCCCACCCCGCCTTTACTTTGGAAAGACATCGCATACCCCTTAATGTCGTTTTTTGCCTGTGGTTTTGTGCCCGCTCCTTCAAGAAAATGAACCTTCGAAACATGTACGCCTTTTTGCCATACTGATCTGATAAGACCGCAAACAAGTAAGAGTTCGTTTATATCTGATAAGAAAAAAACAATTTTCGAGTGACACTTTTGAACGTCTTTGCGTGTGCATGTCTCGGCAATTCTATCCATAATTAATCACAGCTGAACAGGAAATCCACTCCATGGTCGCTCCGAAGGCTTGAACAAGCAAGCAAGCAAGCCAACAAGTTTTTCTGGAGGAGCGGAAGCCATAAACCAACTCTTCTCCTGCTCTACATAGTACCATGAAGAGGAATACGTACGCAATTATAATGTAAAGCACCCACGGTGTGTGTGTGTTGTCTTGTACGTTACACTCACATGTAGTACGTCAGGTGAATAACTGAATAGACACACAAATACGAAGTCTATCATCATCGTATCTGTCGTGGGTAGGGTAATTATTACCTGTGTGTCTTTGCTAAGACATGCTTTTCTTGAACCTGCTTTTGCTTTGAACCCTAATTTTTCCTTGCCAATTGCGCACATGCTCCAAAAAACAATAGGTTCTTGCGTATGTTTGCGCTGTATTGACGCGCATTTTCTGTCACGTTCAAAACGAGGGAGGGCGACTAATTGATGTGCAAACTCAAGAACTGTGGCCAAGGGTACGCAGTAAGCGCACGCTCAACGCATGTTCCAATACTTAATACGAAACCATACACCACCCTCCCACTATGTATGTACCTACGTAAGTACCAGTCGATTCTTTTCTTCATGTTCGATATTTGGTGGCGCACGCACACGCCACAAGCTGTAAGCTTGTAACAGCTTTCTAAACCACTGGTACTGGTGTTAGTATTCTGGATAGATGTCCTACCACCCGTACGTACAATACTACAACATATGTACATATATGCAAACAAACTAAAATTTCCGGTGCCGCATGTAACAGTGCCTCACTAATACTGTACGTGTACTCAGAACAACTTTCTATCTGTTTATTGCACTGGTTAATGTCTGAATTACTCTGCTTCCTTACTGTTTGTTTTCAATATTCCTCAACGTAAGCTCTTCCTTTTTCAACCAGGTGCCCCACCTAAACAACCGTAATTATTGTGCTTTCGTCACCTTACCTTGTGTGAGCTAAGTATACGGTCTGCTAATCTTACTGTTGCTTGGTTCAAGCTCAAGCTGTTCCATTAGTCATAATGTGTTTCTAAGAATACCCAATGCTCATGCTTGCTTTGCCACACTCTCACTCGGAGATGATTCCGCGCCTCATTTCTCCGCCTTATGTTCCCCCAACCCTTTCGTAAAATAGTAAATAAATAACGATACATACACAAACATGGTAAATACAGGATTAAGTATTTGTGCAAGAAAAACTTTGCAGAATATGCCATTGCCATTTCTCTACTACTAATCGCGGTCTCACATTGTGTAGAGAGTAAAAGAAAAAGTGTAAGTTACGAAATGTACAGTACAGTGGTAGTCATGATTATCATGGCAATGTCTGACTGACTGAACCACACCACACAAAATGCCGAAGAAGCTCTCCACCCTTTTATGGCTTAATCCCTATATCAGAAACAAGCGACACGGCAGCAATTCTCAAGCGAGCATTATTTACTGTTGGAAAAGCCTGAAACCGACGCCAAAAAAGCCCGGGCGAAAAAGAGCGGGCAATTTTCGCGCTATTCGCCTTTATTGGACTTTTAGCTCTGCGAATTTTCTCGCTTTTCAGATTAGCTACTTTCAGCCATTCCTCTTATTTCTCCTCCACCAATCAAACAGCCGGAATCCTGCCAAGGGATTTCGGTTCATATTCTTTCCGGTCGCCTACTGCACTGCCACGGATATCTTCATTTCATCTACGCAGTGTATTCTGCATTCTCATTTATTGCCCATCCGTGTTGGGAGCTAGTTGTTTTTTGGATACGCCGAATATGACCACAGCCAACCATTGCATAACTGCAGGTTACACTTTTTAGCATCATTCACAATGTTTACTAATAATTCACATTTTGTTCAATCTGTAGTAAAAAAGTGGTCGTGTTTTCAGCTATTCATGAATTCCCATCAGATATCTTCAGCGAAAGTGCTCGAGAACATGGCGCAGTGCTTTTTCATGTGCTTGTGGTTATTTATTTGTTCGTCTGTTTGGCAGTGGTTTGCGACGATTACTTTGTGCCATCACTGGGAAGAATCTGTGAGGTAAAAAAATTAGTGCCACAAGCTAGTTTGTGAAAAGTTTGCATTTTTGGAACACACAACTGCTGTCGCTTTCAGATGCTTGGATTTAGTGAAGATGTGGCCGGTGCCACATTTATGGCAGCTGGCAGCTCAGCTCCAGAACTCTTTACCTCAATTATTGGTAAGAGCTGACGACCAACCAATCAACAATTTGGCGATTTGTACATACAGTAGGTATGTCACTGCATCTATGGGCTAACCTACGTATGCATTGCTGGTGTCTGTCTGCTGCAGGTGTCTTTGTGTCCAAGGGTGATGTGGGCACTGGCACCATAGTTGGCTCAGCTGTATTCAATATTCTTGTCATCGTGGGATTGTGTGCCATCTTGGCTGGAAAAGAGATCAGTTTGAACTGGTGGCCAGTAGTTCGAGATTGTACTGCCTACTCCATCGCCATCATAGCACTGATTATTGTAAAAATTTGCGCATGTTTTCTATGGTATGATTGTAATATTATTTTATTTAGTGATAATATTTTGCTTCAGGTCATGAGTGATGGAAAAGTCACATGGCTGGAAGCAATCTTTTTGCTTGCACTCTATGGTGGATACATCACCATAATGAAGTACAGAAATACTCTCTCAGCACTACCCAGCCATGAGGTAACCTGGCCATCCACCCTAAGCAATTGTCTTTCCACTCGGGAGGCCAGCTTTACTTCACAATAAGGTGGCCAGGTTTACCCATGGTACTTCAGAGAAAGGCATGCTCATTAGCAGTAAAACTGGCGTGTAGTATAGAATAGACTACACATATGCCAACTCACAGTACTGTCAGGCTGGCTAAATAATCCCGCCTTCTTTTTATCTGTGTGGCATCACCAACTGGACACCACCTCTTCTTCAGATACAATACTGCATTACAAAACTGGGCCCTGCTGAAAGCCCAGAATGTGGCTTCACTTCCAAAACTGAATGAAACACTGGCTTCATCAGCTACTGCAGATGCTGAAAAAGCAGACGGATACGGTATGCAATGCACACCAGATGCAAACGTTCACACCTAAATTCGCATAAATTGTGAATAACATAGGGTAAATTAAATTGCACATTGAAAATCTCCAGTTACAGCTGCACAAATTATGTACAGTAGCCGCCACACACATTACATGTCAATGCAGTTGCAGTGATAAAATATTTTTCACAGCCTCTGTGGAAGGCGCAAACGTTGCGAACAATGGGCAAGCACTGATAGAGGCTGGAGGTGCTTTTCGCTATCAAACTGCCGATTATTCCTACTCCATTAACCCTGCCCCACGTCCCCCACCACCACCACTGGAAGAAGAGCGCCATGTGGCAATGATGGTGGCACTGATCAGTCTTCGTCAAAAACGCCATCGGTATGCGCACTTATTCTGGCATGCCAAAAAAGCGCTAGAAATGTGTGATTTTAGGATTGGCTTCTATGAAGTCATCTTCTTGCTGCTATCGAAGAGACCATACAAAGCCAGAACTCGATGGACTGCCGTCATCAAGCTTCTCATATTGCAAGTATAACCATCACTGGTCAATGATAACTGAAGGCTGCATCTCATTCCGAGTGAGTGAGTGGGCATCTAATTTGTTGCAGAGAAGACGATTGGTGCACGAAGGCATCTTCCCAGCTCTGCCATGTGACAAAAGGCATCAGCGCAGCACTCGAGCGCTTTCCCGAACCATGACCCTAGATGATCCAGATTTACCAACGTTTGAAGACTTCTGGAGAAAGCCACCAATCCTAGCAGGTAGCCCTGTACAGGTCGTAGTGCATTCTTTCTTACGAACATGATATTCCTGAATCAATGTGTGTAGAAGTTGGCACTCTGCAATACGTCAAATGGTGCTTGATGCTTCCAATGCGCTATGGTTTCTATTTCACCATCCCTGACTCTCGCAAACGCAGGTGGGAACATTGGTACATGGCCAGCTTTGGAATATCCATTGCCTGGATCGGCTTCTTGTCCTACATTATGGTTTGGATGGTAAAGAAAAATAGTACATTATAACAAAGCCACCAAAGCAGGAAAACACCATCAAAGTGTAATATTTGTTTGTCACCTCAGGTAACCATAATTGGACACACCATTGGCATACCTGAGACTATCATGGGCATAACATTTCTGGCCGCTGGAACTAGCATTCCGGATTGCATGGCCAGTGTCATTGTTGCAAAACGAGGTGAGAACCCAACAATTTTGTGCATTATTCAAATTCAGTGGGGTTCATTTTCATGGGTGCCATCTTCTGTGGACAGGCCAGGGCGATATGGCAGTGTCGAACAGCATTGGATCCAATGTATTCGACCTTCTATTGGGACTGGCAGGGCCCTGGTTCCTCAGGACTGCCATCGTTTCTCCAGGCACCGTAGTGCACATCAATAGCAATGGACTGGTGATCTCAGTAATCCTACTCTTCCTCACAGTTGCTTTCTTGGTAATCAATACGTACCTATACAGCACCTGCTTTATTGCAGCACTATAAGCTTGTACATGAAGTTTATGATAACTGTAGATTGGAGGAATTCACAAACAGCGATGGCGTCTGAATGTCAAGTTCGGCTACGCTTGCATGGTTGTGTATGTCGGCTTCCTTGTGATTTCATGCATGGTAGAAGCAAATGTATTCGGCCCTGTAAATCCTCCAACTTGCAAAGAGTAGAAGTTGAGTTTTCAGTTTTATACAAGATTGACAGTGTAGTGAAAAATCAAGTTTTCTTATAAGATATGCTGCTATAAAAACAATTCAATCGCTGAAATAAATAAACACATTGTGAAATGAGTGTTTGTTTGATCAGACCGCTTTAGATGAGACCGTGTATTTGATCATGCGCAGGAGGTTGCGTTATTGACTTCCAGCCATGCAGGAATCTCTCTGAGATTGAAGAACCAGGCAGCCCAAGTTTCCGCGTTCAACATGGTCACTCCAATGCACAGACAGTTCATGAAGAATCCAATCGCCATCTGGAGAGACAGTAGAACAAGATTGGACATTTACCCCAGTCTCCGAAATGGGAGAAAACAAGGTTAGCCAGCTACCATTTCTCCAATCTTCACCAAGCCTGCTTCATAGACGATGGCGTTTGGTGGCGTGGCAACCGGCAGCATAAAGGCGAAGGATGGAGCAATGGTGCCGGGCAAAGCGAAGTAGAGGGGATTCTGATGCAAATGCTCCGCCTGAAACAAATCCCAACTGCCTGTGCCAGCCATCCTTGCAGCCGCCAATACATACCGAGCTCCACGGTGGCACGTTGTGTTCCATCATTTGCTTACAAGAGAGAGCAAAATGGGGATGAAGATGCTGGCGGTGGCCGTGTTACTGGTGACCTCTGTGACAAAAGTGATGGTAGTGACGAAGATGGCGACGATGGCAGTGGGTGGCAGATGGCCAACTGCAGCTTCCAAACTGCAACCCAGCCACGTGGACAGCTTGCTTGCCTATCCAATAAGTCACGTGCGCCATAAACGAAATTGAAGAGTACTTAGTCATATGAAAGCAGCAGTAGGTCATTTTGACAGTCACCTTGACACCATCGGCCAACGCGAAGCCACCACCCAACAGCATAATGACAGACCATGGGAACTTCTTCTGCATTGTAGACCACTGGAGAATGGGAGCGCTCGCTCTGGCTTTCTCGTACTTGTCTGCAACATGCATGCACTACTCTCAGCGACTGCACCATCCACATATACACAAAAGTACGTACGTATGTACAGTACCTACGTAGCACACGTTATGCATACTTTTCCTCCAACAAATAAAATCGGGCAGTTCTCTGGGCCAGGCAAACAAGATGCAGGCGACCAGCATGGCAGGACAGGACCCAGACACAAACCTGGAACAAAATCCCCATCCTGAAAACCTGCCAATGCTCAATTGGAAATGCTGTCAGTACAGTACACCCAAGTAAAAGTTTGCCAGCTTACTGGTTCGGAAAGAAAACACTCCATCCACCGATGAATTCAGGCTTGCGAAATATCCACAAAGCTACCAAAACCAGAAACCAAAACAGGGCAGATCCTTCCGCGAAGCTATAGTAAAACAAAAAGAACACCAAACGTAGGCTACAATTTCCATTTTTCACGTTTTTGCGTAAAAGATGCAGACTCCAACTTTTCGTATGCACCAGAACCACACATGCATATGTTTACGTGCACTGCCTCGTCTCACCTCATCGGTCCCAACGCATCATATTCCCGCTTGAGTATGCTGTTGACAGCGCCATCCCTGTCCTTCGCTGCCTTTCCACTGCTTTGCCGATTGGGTCGACAGCAAGCACGCAGCATGTCCCGGACGCCCAGGAAACCAGCCTGGAGCAGCAGCCAAGCCAGCAGAAGACAGAGCAGCATGGGAGGCACGCCGAAGGCCAACCAAGCCGCAAATGTCACGCCCGTGCTCTGGCCAGGGTAAAATCTGAATAACAGTCCATGCAAGAACAACGACTGTAGCAATAGAACGTAACGTACTGCACTACATATTATGTACATGCATACAAACTGTACATCAATGGGAGCTCTATCCACTAATTGCGCTGTTAGAGGACCTGCCCGCCTAGATGTCCGCCCGTTATTGCGAAAGTCTGCAATAATCTGACAAAATGCCGACTGTCGCAACCATCGATCTTTCGCTGTTTGAGAATAAATAAAACGAAAACAAAAGGAGCAGGCATCCGGCTTCGTTCTGTAACAGCCTCGCAAGTAGTGGATATTGTTGGTTCTTTGCGCTTACGTGCTTAGCTGGCCTTTAAGAACGAGATTCGGTCCAGTGCCAGTCAGAGATCCAGTACCGCCAATGTTGGCAGCATAGCAGAGGCCCAACAACGTCGCCTTGCAAATTCCCCGTTGAGATGGCGACATGCTGGTCATATTGAGGATGCGTTTCCTCTCCTGATCTTCATCCTCTTGCTCAGCTGGTTTTGGCACGTCGCCATCCTCCACCACCATTCCAGGGTTCGCCATTGAAATGGGAACCATGGTAATGTTATTCTGCGCTGCGCTAGCTTCTATGATGGGGCTTTGCGACGCTCTACTCGCGTCAGTGGTGTCCGATGTCGGTAATGATTGATCATGCTTGATAATTTCACAGAGAACACTCAAAGCGATGGGAACCATCATGGCTGTGGTGGCAGTATTGCTCAGCCACATGCTCCTAATTACACCGAAAGCCCATTCACATTTAAAGACAGCTCAGAAGCTTCATGCTGAACATACTACTAGTATGTAATGTATGAATGTACTGTACATACACAGTGCAGCAATGAAACAGTCCTTACAAGAACGCAGTCACTGCCATGAAGCCCAGCATCAACCTGAAACACGGGACAACTAACACAAACACACCCATTCAGGGAAAATGGAAGAAAGATATCAAAAATCGTTTACCATCGTGGTCTGGACCCAACCAGTAATAAAACCCTGAGAGCTATGCGTTTATGCAGATTCGTCGCCTCCACTCCAAGCGCCATCACAATGCCGCCAAAGAACAAAAAGTTCGTATCCTGAAAGAGTTCGTGTACCCACTATGATGGAGATTGTTTCGCCAAGGTGAGCTGTCTGACATGTCACACCGATAAAGCACCGTCAGTCAACCTTTAGGTAATTGGCACACGTCTCCTTGACAGACAGAACTCCCAGGACGGGAAAGAGAAAGATCGGAATAAACGAAGTCACCGCCAACGGCACAACTTCCGCCATCCAATACACCGCCATCAGTAACACAACGTACCCACATCTTGCTTCCTGTAACAAGCAGGAAAATGCAGTTGGACAAAAGTGAGAAGTATCAACCAGCTACAGCTATTAGCTTACTACCATGCACACAATGCGCTACCGTTGTTCCAACAACCAGAATTAGCGGTAGTAGCAGCAGTGGGGTCAGCACAATGACAATGGCCCTCCAGAACACTGCTATGTCCTGGAAGACAACTGATAGCAATCTTAGACGCTGTTTTGAAACAGCCATTGTGCTCCCGGTATAAAATTTTGCTTTCCGGCGTCTTTCAATGGGCGCCTTATCTTTTTTAGCCAAATGAACAATAGTGGACGGCGAAGCTCAAAACAACTCAAAATCTGTTGTAATCACTCTCTGCAGTAGGTAGGTAGGTACCCCCTAGATTGCACAAAAGCAAACAAATCGTCAACAACAAAAGCGGTTGCGCATAATAACTCGTTGTCGCTTGGATTGCGTGCCTTATATCGTGAAGAACATGTCAACAAGGGCAAATGAGGTGGGGAAACCAGATCCAATCATCTCGACTGGAAATGTGTAAAACAATTTATGCCGTATTCAGTGAATACTCAATACCGCCAACGTAAACGACACACGACCAAAATTATTCCAACAGTCCATGGTTCCAAGGCTTTTCGGGCGTTCATGCGCATTGGGAACGAACGTTCGAGGAATGAACGCATTGGAAACGAACGAGCGTCTTCAGTGAACCACCGATGGCATTTTGGACACTGTCGATTTTGTCGGCGGCGGTCACATATTTGTCGCTGTGACCATCGAAATGAGGACCATACATACTTTACTACCATACCATACATACTTGCTAGTGCGTTTGTCCCTTGAATTCTACGTCGTCAGTTCTCTGAAAGTAGCATTGGTAGTGTAGTACCTGGATAAAGAACACTGGCACTACGTGACGAGTGAGAGAGCCCGGGCAAGTGCTTTTCGGGCGTTGTTGTGCGCGTTGGCACGCCTCAATCCTGACTGAACCATGTTCGACTGGTCGATGACCATTGATCTGGCTGCCTTGAAAGTCAAAGAATCTCCTTTCCCAAACAGTTAAAATTGCCGTTCTATAAAGCAGACAGGCACACACCGACACCGTACACGCTGGTTACGTACAATTCGTAGGATAACGTGCTACGCATGCGAATAGCTCAACTTTCGCACGTACATGATGTGCGTGTAGTACCGAGTGAACTGGGCATCACGGCCCACTTCCGCAAATCCAAAAGAACATCGCCAAACCGTCTAAAACTCTTTACTCTTTCACTTCAGGAAAACAAATGCAACAATCACATTTTAACCATGCATGTACAGCAACAAACAATCATGAGGAACAACCTACCTATCCCTTTATATTGAGACAACAAACAGCTTCCTGCCTATTCGCCACCACGACAGCAACCAATGATCTCTTGGCTGCAGAGAACACCACTTTGGCCACCAGCTCATCCAACTCTTCCATCGCTTCAGCAGTTGATTCACCATCTTCATCCTGCGTCTTCAACTCCAACATTCCAACATCAAATTCCAATATTCTCTCTCTGAATTGCTGAACGAGTTCTGCATTCCCGCTAGCTCGCACGTGACAACTTTTCTTCGCCTTCTTTTCTTCGTTTTCAAACGGCGGCAAGTTGACATCACTAGCAGTCGCTAAAAGAAAGCGCTTCTTATGCCTAGCCAACGTCTGGTCAATGGATTCGCTGTTGGCTGAGAAGCAGCCGGATGCAGTTGCATCATGGTCGGATGTGTAGTCGAGAGAGAGCGCCGTTTTCCAGTCTACCAAGTCTGCAGCGTCCTCGTCAGCACTGGGATCATTGGGCAACAAGGAGGTGGAGGTAGAGGAGACGTCACAGCCGCGGAATAGACAGGCGTCGCAGTGATGATGCGTGAGTTTGCGACAGAAGCAGCCCTCCAAGTCGCAGGCTGCCTGCACTCGCGTGCCGCAGTTGTGACAATCCGCGCAACGCTGCTCCTCGCGAATCAGCTCCATGTAGTCAATTGTGGACGCTTGCGGCTTCAGCTTTCCTTCTTCTTCTTCTTCCTCTTCTAATTCATGCAGCTTCTCCTCCTCATCTCCCACCGTCTTCTCTCCTTCCCCATCCGTCCTTTTCCTTGCTCGTGTCCCCGGCGGCCTGTCTTCTTCCTCTTCCCCCTTCAAGTTCTCCTGCTCTTCCTGTTCTGCCTCTGCCTTCATCCCCACTCTCGCTCTCTTCTTCGTTGTGTTTCCTTCTTCTTCCCTATCCGTCGTCTTGCTTGATCTTTTCCCCGGCGGATTTTCCTCCTCTTCTCTTCTGGCTCCGCTTGAGGTCAGATTATTGGAGGCGGCGAAGTGTTCGTAGCTCCATCCCAGCTCCACGTTTCCGAATTCCAGTCCGCGCTCCAGTTTCTTCTGCAGCAGTCGCATAGTGGCCACAGCGTCTTCCACACTGCAGTGACCGCTCGCTCCGTCCTGTATACACTCGCCCAGAAAGTGATAGGACAGCGTCTTCAGACTCGACTTCAGTTGTCGAGATCCGCTCAAGTTGAATATTACACTGCAACATAATACATACATTACTTACTACGTTCCCGTACTGTACACGCTACAACGTTCCGACCCATGCCGCGTTCACCAGACGTCCGTACGGACGTACGTCCGACGTATCTAAGAGTACATGAACCATGTACTCGTACGTCGGACAATCTAGGAGTTCCTAGATACGTCGGACGAACGTCCGTTCCGTACGGACTTCTGGTGAACGTGGCACCAGATGCATGTACGAGTACGTAAGTATATTACATACAAACATAGATGCCTACTGTACATACACAACTACACTGCACGCACGCTTGAATCAGTTCCTTTATCAGGTAGGTAGTATGTATCGCGAATGTGCGTACTATGTACGTAGGCTACAACTAAATACAGCATCATACAGCACGTACGGAAGCGCTCCGTACGTATGGTATGTACTATGTACTGCACGTAGCGTAAAAACGAAGAGAACACGCATACCGTATTTACCGGTAGATAGCCCCCTATTTCCGTATGATCATGTCATCAATAAACGTACGTATGTAATGTGTGATGATTTTTGATGACGTCGTGATCATATGGAAATAGGGGGCTATCTACCGGTAAATACGGTAAGCGTGTGCGTCGATGAATACCTGGAGTCGATGACGAACGGATGAAACATGCGTAGCGCCTTCAAATCGAAATTCAGCGAATGCCCCACCAGAATTGCGTCCGGCGGCAAAATATCCCGTAACTTTCCCTGAATATCTTTCAAGCTGGTGGTGACTCGCTCCAGCATGGGCCGAGTAATTCCGCTGAATTTCGTCAGGTAATTCTTGATGGGAAGTCGGGGCTTGACCAGTGCATCCAACACCACTTCCAGATCCCAATTCACCACGGAAATTCGCGTCAATTCGTGCCGATCAGCCGAAGTCAGACACATTTCGCAGTCCACCGCGAAAACACAGCGTCTACGACGTTGCAGCTCCTGCTCATCCACCTCCATGCCCTTACTACTGCTACTCAGTCTGCGGTACAAGCGCTTGGTGTAGGCATAAGGCGTCTCATCGTCTCCATTTTGGTCAAAATCAGCTTCGTCCACTGTAAACGGAAGAGGAAAACCAAATTCCAACATCTCCGAAGCGGAAAGCAACAGATCAGATAAGACTGCGGGCGTCGCTTTCTCTGCCGTCAAGGCAAACAAGGGCGTCTTATTGGTGTCACAAGAGTTTGCAGCCCTTTTTCTCAGCAGCCTCTCTTTCAACGCACTTTCTTGACTCAAGGACACTCGCAACAGTTGCGAGAGGAGGCTGATAGAAGGAGGAGGCGTTTCCGTTCGAATTTTGGCGCGAAAGTATCTGCTGACGAAGCTAAAGTTTTCGCGAAGAAGATCCGCCAAAACGATGCTTGTTTCTTCCCCACATTTCCTCGTATTTTGAGACGTCGATAAATCGATAATGATAAGAATCGATTGGGTGACCACTCGCCAAGGTTTCAGGGAACAGAATCGAGGTTTAGCGGGCGCGTGAGTGCCCAGAACCGAGTACAGGAGCAAAGACTGCAAATCTGGAGCACGAACCATGTGACCCCGCAGCTTGTTCAGCGACAAACAGATTTTCACCGTCGGCTCGTCGCATTTTCGCAGCTGTTTCAAATGCTGCCGCGTTGTCGCTTCCTCGCTTAACTCATCCTGCACCGTCTCCTTGTCCTCATCCAGCGTTTCGGGGGCCGTTAACCGTTCATGGGGAGGTTGTTGTCCACTGGAAGCACTCTCGGGCATCACAAACGAAGCTGAGCAACTGGGTTCGTCACTCTCGTGTCGCCCAACCGCCTCAGACACTCGACTACAACTCGAACCACCTGTTACGGGAAGGGTTAACTGCGACTTATGACGAGAATGTCGCAAAGCCAGTTCAGCCTTAATTTTTCGTACTTTCTTCAGCCTTTTCCCGGTTTTTCTTCCTTCTTTTCGAGAGGCAATGCTAGCAGAGGTTGATTCTTTCCACCTTGAAACGTCGTCTTCCAATGTTCGCTTTCGTTTGGCGTGCTTGGAGTTGGACTTGTGCTTTGCCTGCTCCATCTCCGAACACAACATCAATCAATACATGCGATTTGCGAATACCTGAAAAACAAATAACAAGAATAAAATGTACAATATTATTACAACATCATAACCGGACACTCACTTTCACTGCTTTCATGACAGCAAAATGCAAAAGCAAAAAAGCGAAATTGATTTCGCCAAGAATCGCCGGTATTAACTAATACGCAACCAAAACAACCAACAACCAAAACAACCAACGTGGACTTCCTAAAAAATAGCTCCGCCTAAATAACACACTAGTTGCGCGTGTGAAGAACCATGATCAATCAATCAATATGCCCTTATCGAAATTGTGGGGTAGCGTGGGGACAGTTGGTCCAAACACATGCAGTAATGTTTGCATCCAACAAAAGTATAGAGTGACTGAAAAAATGGAAAACTTCCAATGTCATAGGCGTTCCAACAAAATAGCATGAATTCGCATGGAAAATATGGATTGCAATTCTAGGTGTTGAAGTTACTGGGCACTGAGAGCTGGGTGGTGAATGGAAATATGTCTTGCGCAGGCGCTTGGGCAGACTTCAGCTCAGGCTGAGGCTTAGGCTTAGGGATTGGATTCAGAGGAGTAGACCTCAGCCTCAGCCTTAGCCTGTCTGTCCATGTGCCTGTGCAAAGTAGATATTACCATGCACCCCGCATCCACCATGCACCCCCAAATTACCCCGCACTACCCTATTGCAAACGCTGGCTCAAATATTATCATGCTACCCAGCCCATTTGTTGCTTCGACAATGTCTTTTGCGCCACTTTGTTTGTATGCGCCATTTAGGCAGATCCTATTTTCAAGAAGTCCACGTTGGGTGCGATTTGGGTGTTTTGGTTGTTGGTTGTTTTGGTTGCGTATTAGTTATTACCGAATCGCCCTTCATAAATGCAGCACCCTTAGCACCTAACTACAGCGTTATTGTTGCGAAGTGGCAAAATTATTATACTGTGTAAACAACAAATACGAAAATCACGTCGTGAAATTCGATCAGATCTGACGACAAAAAGAGCGCCTATTCAAATTCGGTGCTGATCAGGATGTGATGTGACGAAAGAATCGGTCAGTCAAGGCTCAAGGGTCAAGCACCGGACGGACGGAGGAGAGAAAATCATTACCAGCAATGGATAAATTCATTACTCGGACTGAAAAGACCTCTCCGGCGAAAAAGGAGAGAGGAAAAGCAACGCAAGAGAAGGACAAGAGAAAGAAGCCGGAGAAATCGGCGGCTTCTTCGAGTTCGAGCCAGCCTGGCTGTTCTGCCGCATCAGAGAAGAAGTCATGGGCGGAGGTGATCGACATCACGGCATCGGAACCAGAAGAACGCGAAGAGGAGCTGGCCTTCTGCTCTCCTGGTTGGCTGTCAAAGACGAAGAGACTGCCTCCGCCTCCTTCCAGCAGCAAGAAAACAGTGGATAGGAAGAGAAAGCGGAAATTATCCCCCCCGAAAAACCCACCCAAAAAAAAAAAAAAAAAAAAAAAAAAAAAAAAGAAAAAAAAAGACAAAAAAACAAAAAAAAAAGAAGAAGAAAAAAAAAAACGCAGGAGAGGAGAAGGGAGAGAGCGCCGAGACCCCCCGACCCCGGGCGGGCCGCGCTCATGTGGGGGGAAAAAAACACGCCCCCCCCCCCGGCTTTTTTTTTCCTAAAAAAAGGGGTGCGCTCACAAAAAAGGCGCGCTTTCTGAGTGGGAACCCCACACCCCAAAAAGGGGGGAAAAAAAAAAACAACCAAGAAAAATTTCGGGGGTTTTTCCCTTTTCGTTTTCCGCGCGCGGCTTTTTTTTTTTTACTTGTGTGTTTTGAACCGGCGGGAGGGGGGAAACGGTTTCCCACCTTAAGACGAAGGAGAACCACCTGACACCGACCACCATACCCGCTTACACACAATTCTCCTTTCGTATATATATTCATATTATACTATTTATTCTTCTCGCATTCATTCATAGTATTACCCATCATACTCCATATACCACCTTCACACTTCTCAACCTTCTAAATAATTTTTAAAAAATAAAATTTATTTTTTTGAACCACTTTTTCTTTTTCTCTTACTAAAATTTTTACAAAAAATTTTAAATCACACATAAGAGAGCTTCCCCACCATTCCTCTTCTCTCCCCACTATTAAAAGACAATATCCTACTCCTACACACTACAACTAACCATCACCACATAATATATTATTTTTAAATCTATCATAAAAAACTACAAACTCACTAACAAACACATATTTATATTTATGATCATAATAAAAAAACAAATACCATATACACATATCTTTTTTTATAATTAATATTAAGAAATAAAACATTAACTAAATTAAACATCATTCTTTTTATTCATTAAATAATAACATAAAAAATATATAACAAAATTCAATCAAAAATATATTCATTATTTTAACTATAATTTATTCCACATTTAAAAACAAAACATAAAAAAAAAAATAAAATAATAAATACACTTTTATTGCGCCAATTTGCATACATAAGGTGGTACACCACTCTGTTTTTACTTGCAGTCAATTCAAGGGTGTCAGTTTGGACGATGATAGTGCAAAGTTACGTCAGATTCACAAGGAAATCAAGCAGACTGTTATCAGCGAAAGGTACTGTTTCTCTGCGCGCATATGGAATGTCCGTATACTTTTTGAACCGAGCTTTATCGCCATTCTATATGGGAGGAGTAGCACATATGCAAAATGCGAGTGCATATGTAAAGAAGAACACCTGTGCCAGCCATAGAAAGGCTCATTTCAAGTTGTTGAAGCAACACTAGCATGTTGGCGCGTACTGTATGTGCGTTGCTAAAGTTGGGTGGATATATCTGTATATGAATGCGGTGGGCTTTTCTCTCTTCAGACGGACGGACGGTCTGACTCCTGAGCATGTGAATGTGCTGTTGAAGATGGAGAAGCATCGTCAGCTCTTTCAGCGACTCATCAGCGGAAAACTACAGAAAAGCTGGAGATACGCAGCCTACAAAAATGGACACAATGGTATGCGTTCAGCCTAATGTTCAAATCTACGAATGCAACTGTACATGCAGATTACACTCTGCATTCACGCACCTTCGACTTTTCGGCATGCCTTTTGATTTGGTCTCCCTATCCTGTGTGTGTGGTTGATATTTCGTTAGCAGAGCGCTGCACTGCCGAAATTCTGGACTGACGGTAGTGTATTCCTTGTTTCTTTTGTGGTAGATCTGCTGCAGAGGGAGTCTGTGCCAATCCTCTTCTTTCCTCGCGGCTGTCACGAGTTCGTGTTCGCTATTCTTCGGGCGGAGTACGGCAGACAGGTGAAGGATCCTTTCTTTGTCCAGTACGTCCTGACCGGAGAAGCCCTCGTCTGCATGTATCAGCTGATCAAAGGCCTGGGAAGCATGCAGGAAGCTGACAGCCAGCTAAAGGAGCGATGGCTCGACCCAAAAGCGCACGCCAAAGATCAGGTGACTGAAGACGATCTCCATTTCTTATCGTCGTCTTGAAGTACATGTACACTACATGCGCGTTCTACAATAGAAATAGCTTTCTATAGTAGTAGCGTACGTACATGCATACATTTGTATTTTTCTGCTGTACTAGACAGCTGGCAACTAGCTACGTACATACTGATACAGTCGTCCTTCCTAGCCTGTTGTAGGTAGTAGGCCTATATAGATTTGAACTATAGTATGTGTGGCCTTTCTGCTGTATCTATCTGATCCGTTCAACTTCGTGACAAATACTAATTAGATCGCATTTATTCTGTACGTAGTACATACTACGTATACACGTAAAGTAAAGGTACTAGCATTACTTATCATGCGGTGCTTATTCACTACGCTAAGATGCCATGCTCATCAAGCTACAGAAGGGCTTCCGTTTTGTCCCCATGACTCGCTCGCTATCTCTAGCAGTATGTCATGTCGGTGGGTACTACATACATGCGAGTACGGATGTACGAGTAAATAAAAGCATATATTGGCAGGTAGATCTTGAAGCGTCTTGTGATGATTCTGTATTAATGGTGCAGTGTATTTGGCTGGTTGGTTATGTTTTCTTGTCAGCTCGTGTTGGTAGTATTGCGTGGCTTGCGTTTGAGGCGTATCCAAATGTTTTTGTTACGTTCGAAACTGTCACATCTAGCTATTACCTATAGTGGTGTGCCCTGCGTACAGTACCCAAGAAACAGTCCAGTGTGCGTGACGTAATAAGTTTAGTTGAGTATGTTTGTGTAGAACTCGACATTGTATGACATGTACCATGTCAATTTGTTAGATGGTTATCTAAATTGCTTGACTGTTTTCGGCAGTTTATAGTGTTCTTGTTGTTATTGTCAGTTGCTGCCTTGCGGCGCGTTTCGCCGGTTTTGGAAATTGCTAGGGGTTCTTCAACATGTGGAATGTAAAAATTGTTTAAAAACCACCACCTGACTGTTGAATATGGTTGCTGCCATCGCATGGCATTGAGACTGATCCGATGATGATGATAAGGGCGGATGTTGTGTCAGCCGATGGTGTTATTGATCATGTCGACTTCCTACCGATTTCTGTCGCCTTCATTTCTGATCAGAACTGGCCCTCAGGAAACGATTTTTAAAATTTCCAGATTGTGACGTGACGACTGTCGCGGCGAGTTGAAAAATGGCGCTGTTGCACGCTCATCTATCCGTTCCGTATGCGCCGTTATTTTTCGTGGATTTTTCGGTCGTAGCGTAGATGCGCAAGCCGATTTATTGGCGCATAGGGTTTCTTCTTTTTTTCTGTCTCCTTGAGTTGGGTCAACATTTGGGCGCATCTGCCGACGTCGCCCATGCCCGATTGCGATCATATCACATTATGCGTATGTATGTACTTCGTACGTACCTGGATGGATTCCACCCTCTTCTCGTAGTTTGCTCGTCCTTGCATGTCATTGGATAGGAACGAGTTTGACAGATTTTATTCCAGTGGCAGGTTTTTGAAATGGCTTCCAGACTTATTCCTTTGAAGATGCTGCTCGCACTCCGTAACTAGACCCACCACCTTTTCTTCAACCTGCCCTTATACTCCCAAATTGTTTTCTTCTCCCGCTGTACTGCAATAAGGAAATTTTGCTCATTGAAAATTTGAAATCCGTTTTTGAAATTATATAATTACCTTGTCATAATTTTCTCTCCTAAGCAGCTCGCTTCGGCGTAGCTGTATGTACGTAGGTAGCAGTTTGTTTTCACAGCATAATGGCGACAATACGAAACGACGCTTCGTCTCCAGTTCAGCACATCCTACTGGAATTAATTTTGTGTCTGCTGCTGTTGAACTCTGCTATGGCTGAGAAGCCGCTGTACAACTCCACAGAATGCGATGAGCTGTGTATTGGCAGTCGGGATGAGGGATGTCAATCAATTGAACTAGACAGGTACTTATTGGAGTTGATCGATGCGGGTTCCTCCAACTGGAAACGGGTCTCTGATGCAATTCGACATCGATTCAAAGCCGAGCAGCCAACTACCTCATTTGCTTCCACATTGTATGTACATAGTATACGTATGGCATGCAGCTTGTAACACAGCTTTACACCCAGCGAAGGCTTTACGACAACATTTGATCGCCATTTAGTCATTTATACACCTCTTAGCAAATTTTTTCTGTCCTCACTCCATCCATTGCAATGCTGTACCTGTACAGTGTACCTACCTACAGTACGTAATAAAATCTAGCTGAAGGTTGGCTTCTTGTGTTGCAGTGAGGACTACTACTGTCGGTGTTCTGCCGGTTATTTTGTGGAAGACGATTCTAACTGCGCCTATGAATGCGTGGAACGCTACGGCACTCTGTTTACTACCGGCGAGTGTGTGCTTCATTCCGACGATGGTCTATGCACTCAGATGTGCGGCTGGCGTCTGCAGATTTGGACGACGGTGGGGGTGTTGGTGATCTTCGCTGCTGCAGTCCTGGTGCTGGTCGTCCTCTGTCCCATGTGCTGCGCCACTTGCAAAGCCTGCTTCCTCATGCAGAAGGAGAAGAAGCAGAAGAAAATGGAACGGGTGGTGAGGTCGGAGATCGCGGCATCCAAAACTCAGCATCATCACCAGCAGCAGCCGCAGCCTCAGATGGCCGCCGCAGATGTGGAACAGAATAACTACGATTTCTTGCCTCCTTCGGGCGATTCGGTGTATTCGCAGCAGCCCCTCTATCCCACCATGCAACAACATGGACCGGCCACTACCTTGCAGAGCGGACGAAATCCCTACGCCAGTGGCCCGATGTTCGATAGGTACAATTACTGGTCACACTACTACTATCAGAGATGAGTACTTACGACGTACGTAGGATGGCCAGAAGCAAACAGACGCAAAATTTTACTAAAATAGGTATAGTGTAGTACGTGCAAGGGCGCCCTTGAAATGAAGATTATACATTATGCTGTATGTAATGTAGTACATGCTCTAGATGGAAGTGTTTTACTTCGGTGCATACCATGACTGGTCGGATTTGATGATAAAGATTGTGTTGTCGATGTAAAAATATGGCGGTCAGTGTGACATGTGTGTGTATGTACATCCGTAACGTATGAAATGTCAAATGTACATCTGTACTTGCATGCTGTATGTATAGTAATGTACGTAAGATCAGATCGGAGTGCGCAGTGTCAGTGTGCGTCGTGCGGTCTTGTCTTTTGTTTTCTCCGTTCTCAATCAATAATAGTAACAACCTGCGCTGTGATGAAGAAAAGAACTCTTGTATGGAAGAAACTTCTGCTAGCAGTTCGGTTCCGCTATTCAAGAAGACTGATCCTCATCACAAATGCAGCCTTCAATCCCTGTTTCAACAGCCAAATCACATGGACTTGAGAATTTCCTCAGCTTTCAATCCGGACATTCAAGCTTCAACTCTTTTTTCCACCTTCCACCACTCCCACCCAGTTTGCAAAAGACTGAGAAGCTGAAAGCCAGTTCCGCCGCCTTCATTTGACCTGCCTCTCCCCTCCTGGACCCTGGCTCGTCATTAGATCATGATTTTGGACGCTGCTTCTATTTTGACCGCTGATTATTTTTGATACATATACATTATGTACGTACAGTATATACAATGTATGTAAAGTGGGGTGATTTCTAATAAGTCAAGTTATGCAAATTTATGTATAAAGTACTTGGCTCTGCTGGAGCCCTTCTACGTAGAAACTATTATGTACGTATTGTATGTAGAGCGCTATTCATACACAATATGGTTGGTATTCGCCATGTTTACTGCATTTGTGGTATGCGATGTTGTGCGCACGCATGCGATCATGAATAAAGTGATGATGATGATGATCAAGCTATGTATACTGATGATCCCGAGCCGAGTGATGCGCGGATCGTGGAACGATAAAGAAGCGTTACGGCTTCACGTAACGTCTATTCGTGAGTTATGTGTACAATGTACGTACATATACATGGATATTGGATACGTATTACGTAACATATGGATACAATACAGTTTTTGGAGCATGGGTAATGTAAAATCAAAGGAGTGCGCACACATGTACGTACATAATATACGGTCAACGACTAATATCTAGCAGAAAAAAAAGAGGAAAAGCTATGGGTAGGCTAATCAAGAACAGATGACCTGCTCAAAGTTTGTATTCGTCATGCTTCTCCGGTTTTTTACTCTTCTTTGTCGCCGCATTTCTCCTGGCAAAGCTCCACTGTATTGAAATTATTCTCATTTCCCTTGCATCCGCCGTAGACGAATTCCTCGCATTCGCCGTCAGCATTGAAGAAGAAACGACGAAGGCTGGCTCTGCACGGCCCCATATCCACTGGCAGCTTGCATGGGTCGCTGGTCTCCTCCTTTTCTTCGGTTGGTTCTTCGTTTTGTCGTTCAGGTGCAGCTGTTGCCTTCTCCTTGCGTTCGCTCCCTGCTGCTGCTTTCTTCTCTTCGACTTTGCAGATGGTTTTGCAGGCTGCCTCGGTGACAAAGTTATTCGGATTTCCGCCGCAACCACTGAAGTCGAATTGGATGCATTCTTTTCGCTGCGGATCGTGGTACCAACGAGGCAGCGACGCCTCGCAAGAGCCGACCACCTTCGGACCGATGCATCTGGTGCGGTAGATTGGGTCGGGGACGGCGGTCGTGGATTTATCTTTCGTTTCTTCCACTTTGCAAGCGACCTTGCAAGCTGCTTCGGTGACGAAGTTGTTCTCGTTGCCCTGACAGCCACCGTAGTCAAACTGGATGCATTTCTTCAGCTGCGGGTCGTGGTACCAACGGGGTAGCGACGCCTTGCAAGGACCAACCACCTTCGGGCCTGTGCATTTGGTAGTGGAGATCGGTTTGACGACGATCACAGTCTTTTCCTTCTTTTCAACCTTGCAGATGGTGTTGCAAGCTGCCTCGGTGGCAAAATTGTTCTCATTACCCTGACAGCCACTGTAGTCGAATTGGATGCATTCTTTTCGCTGTGGATCATGGTACCAACGAGACAGCGACGGCTTGCAAGAACCGACCACTTTGCGACCTGTGCATTTGGTACGGTAGACAGGGTCGACGACGGCTGACGTGGATGTTCCTTTCGTTTCTTCCACTTTCACTTTGCAGATGGTTTTGCAAGCTGCCTCGGTAACAAAATTGTTCTCATTACCCTGACAGCCACTGTAGTCGAATTGGATGCATTCTTTTCGCTGTGGATCGTGGTACCAACGAGACAGCGACGGCTTGCAAGCACCGACCACTTTGGGACCTGTGCATTTGGTACGGTAGACGGGGTCGACGTCGGCGGCCGTGGATGTTCCTTTCGTTTCTTCCACGACTTTGCAGATGGTTTTGCAAGCTGCCTCGGTAACAAAATTGTTCTCGTTGCCCTGACAGCCACTGTAGTCGAATTGGATGCATTTCTTCAGCTGCGGGTCGTGGTACCAGCGAGACAGTGACGGCTTACAAGCACCGACCACTTTGGGACCTGTGCATTTGGTACGGTAGACGGGGTCGACAACGGCTGACGTGGATGTTCTTTTCGTTTCTTCCACTTTCACTTTGCAGATGGTTCTGCAAGCTGCCTCGGTAACAAAATTGTTCTCGTTGCCCTGACAGCCACTGTAGTCGAATTGGATGCATTCTTTTCGCTGTGGATCGTGGTACCAACGAGACAGCGACGGCTTGCAAGAACCGACCACTTTGGGACCTGTGCATTTGGTACGGTAGACGGGGTCGACGACGGCGGCCGTGGATGTTCCTTTCGTTTCTTCCACGACTTTGCAGATGGTTTTGCAAGCTACCTCGGTGGCAAAGTTGTTCTCATTACCCTGACAGCCACCATATTCAAACTGGATGCATTTCTTCAGCTGCGGGTCGTGGTACCAGCGAGGGAGGGAGGCTTCGCAAGGACCGACCACCTTCGGACCGGTGCATCGGGTACGGTAGATTGGGTCGACGACGGCGGTCGTGGATTTTTTCTTTTCTTCCACTTTGCAGATGGTATTGCAAGCTGCTTCTGTGACAAAGTTGTTCTCGTTGCCCTGACAGCCACCAAAGACGAATTGAACGCATTTCTTCAGCTTGGGGTCATGGTACCATCGAGGGAGGGAGGCTTTGCAGGGTCCGGTCACTTGCGGTGCTTCACATTTTCTCTCATAGATCAGCTCTTCGGCTGTGGGAGCCGCAGAACGAGCCTGGTCCGCTGGCGGAGAATGCGATCTGTTGGGTGCGCAGCCATGGGAGCTGACGATCAGAAACAACTGCAGCAGAACAGAAACAGCTAGAATCATCGAAGCCATAACGGTGAAATAACCAAGAGCCAATCGAGTACGTGTCACAGGCTCACAGCCGAGCCAGGTCGTCAAGTGCCAAAGACAGAATATAGAAAGTGAACCCGGATTTCGAAAACAAAATGGAAGAGAGGCAATGAAATACGTAGTAATATGGAAAGGGGTCACTTTTCTCCTGTCTTTCAGTCTCAACCTTTTACTCCTGCTACGTATCTGCCGCCTATGATCACTACTACTAGTAACTGTGCACGTACCGTTGTTGTACCCACTGTAACAAGCCAGAGTGGAGGGGGTCAGAGCAGGCTGACTCTCCTCGGATCACGAATCTGATGTACATGTAGGACGTCGCTGTAGGCTGGAGCGACAAAGACAAAGGACTGGTGCCCGCTTGGGTCATGATCGGTCCAGTTTTTGTGTCCTACAGTAATTCCCTCTCACGAAAGAGTGGTCAACGGCTCAGTAGTTGCAAGAGTAATCTATTTTTAGTGAGACTTAGGCCTAGGCCTCTTGCACACGCTGGTAGATTTGCAATGGATGTTTCGGGAAAAATATAGTTGGTTGCAGGCTGCAGCATCAATCAAAAGCTCAGAATTAACAGCACTCGTATCACATACCGTACGTAATCAAGATCGATACACCAGTACGCGATGACAATGCACAACAAGCGCAAAATGCTATACGTCAATATTCCAAAATAATCAGCTTCAGTAACTTCATTGAACACAGAACCATCATCACCCTGCACTTACACAAGCAGAATAGCTCAAATGAATCTACTCTAATAATCTAACTTTACCACTTGTCAAAAATTGTGCAGTCAAGATAGTGAGAGAAAAGACGTCAATGCACGTTCGCGTTCGTACATTTATACGGATGTCTATATTGACGTACGTAAAACGCGCGTGCATAAACAGCCGTACTTCACTAATGCTACTGCGCTATTGACAAGTGGTTTCTTGGTAGCTCAATCACTTGGCTTTGGCAGGGTAACCCAATAATCAATCACTAAAGTATCCAACAACAGACAATGTATCCGCTTCTTCTACTAGCAGGTGGAAGGAAGAGTTGAACCATGATATCAAATGAAAATCACACACCTGAGCAAGAAGAAGACGAGAAGCGAAGTGTCCTATTCGGCTCGTTTGTATATTCGTTTGGCCACAACCTTCTCCGCTCCCGTCTCTGCCTCACAAATCTGTAGAAAGCAAAAACGGCCGAATACGGAAAAAACATAACCGTATGTATGTACTGTGCAGTTTGTACGGTGAGTGAGGCGAATACATACTATAACATACTAGGAGGCGTATAAGGAATGTTACATACAGTACATGAGTCAGCGCATAAATAGCCACAATGCGTACAATCTCCATGACGGTTCCCTCCTCCTTAAGCTCTCGAATGATGCGCGACACCTTGTCAGAGCTTTGGATAGGCTTTTGCTCTTGGATCAGCTTGTTGTCCCCTTCCAAAGTAAAGGTCGTCTGCAAAAACAAAACAAACATCGCACGTGTCTGCTCTATCTTTATCGCCCTCTTGCGAGTACCTACTGATACAAAGATAAAACATAGCAGAGCTACAATAAGTACGTACATAACGTGTACACAAACGCCACTGTATGTATACCTACAATACGTACATAACGTGTACACAAACGCCACTGTATGTATACCTACAATACGTACGTAACGTGTACACAAACGCCACTATATGTAAACGCAAAATACCAACGCTAATGGGGCTTCAGATACAATACAGAGCGTTCTGTTATTGTACAATTCGCAAAAGTTGCACCGCTAAGGAAAGGTCGCAGACAAAGCTTTGCCAAAGGGCGCTTCGTATTTCTTCAAAAAACCCGACGAAAAATTGGCACAAATTGGTGGCAAAGACGCCTTCTTCGCTACCACACCACCAACTGGGACAGAATCAGAACCACCAAAAGAACGTCATATACAACATGGCCAATAAATACGAAGCGCCCTGTGGCAAAACAATCTGCGTCCACTACCATACTTTCCACCTTCAAGCTATAGGTACTCAAGCTACTAGCGTAGCGATTATTTTGGTAAGTACATAGATGGAAACACAGCATGAAATGGTAGGCACCTTCATTTTTCGCCCGTCCGGCGTTGACTCTTCGAATTCTTCGTTCGGTTTGAAGGTGATGACGGTAGTTTTGAAGACGCTGATGCTGGTCAGAGTCCAGGTATCTCCGTCGATCTTGATCTCGATCGTCGGCCTTTGCTGATTCGCGATTTTCCGCAAAGCAAAACCAACGCCTATCAATCAAAAGTAGCAATGCATCCTTAATGTAATGTGAACCGATACTGATGGCGCGTTCACCAGACGTCCGTACGGACGTACGTCCGACGTATCTATATACATGAATCGTGTACTCCTAAATACGTCGGACGATCTAGGAGTACATGGTTCATGTATGTAGATACGTCGGACGTACGTCCGCACGGACGTCTGGTGAACGCGCCATGAGTATAGCCAGCGGTGTTGGGGGTACTTTCGCTTGTCCCTAGCGCTACGCTTGTCGGTACCGCTCATGTCATTCCATGCGTATACAAGCTGTACGTACGTACGCGTATACATACTGTATAGTACGTACATAAGGAGGCCTGGTTTATGTACATACATAACCTGTACAACATGCGCGAATGACAATATGCCTAATCTTTTCTCATCAGACTAGCCCCATATACACACACCACAAATGCGACATAGCCTGCTTCAATATTAGACGCAGCTGCGGGCATGTCGTCCATCTATTACTACTCCACATATAGAACTAATGTACATACCGATTGCCTTCATGTACTCTTCGAAATTCTCCGAAGATACAAAGTTGAATTTTCCCACAAAATTTTCACCAGTCATCCTACCCTGCTGCACACTTGCTACCAACGCACAGTACGGAAGCGGGAGCGGTCTTTATCTTCTTGAACCTGCAAAAATACAGAAAGAAAACTCTAATAAAAAAGTGACGCAACCCAAAGCAGACAGTCACCACAATAAAAGAAGCAAAATCCACGAATCGAATCTTACTTTCTGTTCTATTGTTCCAAAAAGCTGATGCAACACAGCAACAGACTTACACGAAGCTGAAAATTCTACTGCACGGACGCAGTGTTGCCAGGTTCTCAGGAGACAAAAGTGCGGAGATTCGTTCTTTTCCCCAAATTCCTTATAATATTTTCCTTATAAAGAAAAACGACCGGGGGGGGGGGGGGGGGGTTCTCTCTCCATCTCTATCTCTCTGCATCAAAAGGGACCGTAAGCATGACAACACACACAGCATAGCACTAAAACAGCGCAGCGCACACACTTTTCCACACTCAAAAAAGTTGGACCGTACACTCGTGGTTGGTGGTGGTCAAGGAATTTTCTTTTCATCAATTTTCATCATCAGAAAAAATTTTCTCCCCTCTGACCACCTCCAAAAGCTCCAGAAAAGCTCCAAAAGCGCTAAGTCAAATTTTTTGCTCCAAAGGGGGGTCAAAATGCTCCAAAGTTGGAGCAAACGCTCCAAAACTGGCAACACTGCACGGACGCACGGTTTTCGTTTCGACTTCTCTCTCTCTCTCTCTCTCTGCTTGCTGGACCACGGACTTCTAGAGAGCTTAGGCGGACAAAGGAGTCCGCGAATTTATTTTTTTTGTGCGGACACTAAAGTAAGACCAGAGTTCTTGGGACCACGTATTATTTATCTCGAGAAGTACGCGACGTAGAGCAAAGCGGTCAAAACTTCCATAAATAACTTTAGCTCGCCTCTCCAATAAAAAAAAACCGTTTGATTCTATCTGCTCTCAGTGTCCAGATCTCGCCGATTTTCTTCAGCACTGAAATCGTGTCACCATTTGGCAGACGCTAAACCACGCAAACCACGACACCCCACGACCCTGTACGCCCGATGCCCATTTTTATTGTTTTCATCATGTATGCATATTTCTACCACTTTTGATTTTTTCGGGCGTTTGCGAGGTTTAGAATTGCCCAATGGTCCACGCCCAATTTGCCGATTTTAGTACTGAAGGAAATCGGCGAGATCTCGACACTGAGGGCAGATAGAATCAAACGGTTCTTTTTATTGGAGAGGCGAGCTAAAGTTATCCGTGGAAGTTTTGACCGCTTTGCTCTACGTCACGTAGTTCTCGAGATAAATAATACGTGGGTCCCAAGAACTCTGGTCTTACTTTAGGTGTGATATCCAGAACGGAATGGCTATCTTTCAACACGCGGGAGTTCAAACTGGGGATCTTCTGAGTGAGATATCTCTGCACGTGCTCCATAGAAAGAGATGCGGTTTTTTGGAGAAGAAAGAAAAACGATTTCTGCATCATACTCTTCACTGATAATTGGTCTTGACAAATGTTCTTTGTATGCTTTTTAGCTCAGGAACGATGAAGCGCAAACAAACGAAGGTCAAAAAGCTGTCCAGTGGATCATCCCAGTTGTGATTTTGTACCACACTATATTTTTGGGTGAAAACCCCATGGGCTATACAAAATCAAGTGGTCTGATGGGGTTATGCAGTGTTCGGTTTATTATGAGATCCTGTATGTGTTTTAGGGCATAATTGAAGTTAAAACAGGGTTATTCTATACAAGACATGATCAGCTAGGCCTATAAGCATAGTAACTTGGTGTAGGAGTAGCTATAGCTAGCCTATGACCAGCTTACATCGGTATGTTAGGTACCCTACAGTACATGGGCATGGGGTTATACACCAGGGGGGATATAATATGTTGGGGATATACTCAGGGGGATATACACCCAAAATATCATATTCCTATTATCATTTATACTGCCGTTTGCAACGATGATTTGTGATGTGTGTAACTGGTCCTTGTTCTATGCTGTTTTCCTTCATTCTCATGCACAGTAAGTGCACTGCATGGTGAGTAAGTGAGTGCACTATGTAGGATGTGAAAAAGTGGGCATCCGTTCAGGTATATAGCTTAGCCTTGATGTAAAATCTGGTAAAATTGAAGGAGATATTGTTTTCGAATGACAAGATACCTACCAAACCTAGTTGCATGCCAATTTTGTGCTATAGTACTCTGGAGTGTAAAAGCTGCCCTGTATTCCACATGTTACGTATGTGCATGGACTTCCTTCCACCTGATGTCCAGTACAAAAATAGAGTGCTATGTCCGTGTACTTTCTAGATGTCTGTGGCTGGACTGCCTGACTGATACGTGCAGCATTTATTATTATAGCGTCTTTATCAGTAAATTGCTTTCATATTGAATCCCTGGAGATGAGGGCTGGATTGGATCAGTATCATCGCCGACCATCGCCAGCCAAAAAGCTGCCACATCATGAGCTTTGACTAAGTCACTTTGACTTCATACCTACTTATTTGCCCCCTTTTGTGATGGTCATTCTGAATCCAGAAAGAAAAATTTGCCAGATGTGCCAGGGAACGAACCCTGAATCATGAGTCATCTAGCTGTCTCATGATAAAAAGGGAAAGTTGTGCGACTGAGGTCGTCTGGGTGTGTAGTTAAATAGTTAAGGCACTCGCCTGGAACGCGAGAGGTCCGGGGTTCAATTCCCTGGCACATCCAGCAAATTTTCCTTCTCGACCTGAACCTCACGCGTTCCAGCCCAGGGTCCCTCGTCCCTCGCGCCCTAACCATTGAACTACACACTTGGGTGACCTCGGTCAGACCTTGATCATGACAGCTATTTCTTAGCCGGTTTTCCCAGGAGAGGGCCTCCTATTAGGAAATGTTATCGCATCACGGTAGTGTTTTGATAGTATCAAGAAGGTGTAGTAAGTAGCCTAGGACCTATTTATCATTTCTTCTTTCAGAAAATTCGAATTTTTGCACAGTCATAAAAACTCACAATAATAACTATTTATTTGCTGTTAGTGCATGCATACGTGCAGGCAGGCGTGGATTGCGTGATCGCTATTGTTGTTCTGGAAAAATATAGCGGTAAACAAACATGAATAGGCCTACGGTAAGTTTTAATTTGTTGTTAGAAAATCAAACGTAGGCTACAGTAACAATGGGGTAATTAGCTAATATTGCACTGCGTTCGAAAATTAGATTTTTATTGTTTACGCAAATAAAGTTTGGTATATAAGTTGCCGCATCTTGACTGCGAATCCAGTAACGATTTGCTTCTCCGAGTGTCTGACACATCCCTGCTGCTTCCAGCTTTTTTACTTTCCCTAAAGAACGACCGCTGCTCTTCAAGCTTGATTGAAGCCATATGGCAATAAAAGCGGCCCTTGTTGGAGTCACTGCAATCATTGGTAAGAACCGAGCCTAGATGCATATCTACCAAAGTGCGGTAACGGTACAGATTGCGTTCATTCGTTAACAGCGTTGAGCTACTGTCTTGTGGCTGCGCACGAGACCTGTTTTCCACCGCAAATCCCTGGATGTCCGCCCCACCCCACCAGTCCCCCTCCACCAGGTGGCTGGCCTCGCTGCAGCGGCCTGCGCAAATGTTGCACCCACCCGAGTGGACCCTACTGCTGCCCATTTCCCTTCGAGTGCAAGAACGACGCAGGCCAAGAGTGCATGCTTGTTCGCAAGGGGCTGCAGCCAAGATGCAACAACCGAAAATGTAACGGACCAACCGGACCACCACCGACTGGAGAATGTCCAACTGGACCATCACCAACGTGAAAGATCAATTCATTGGATGACATCATTGGATGACTCATTTGACATGAAAAAAGATGCGTTTGATATACGGTATTTATCTTGGTGATCGTGATACGTACCATTGCCGGTTTTTCGTACACAGGACGTTAACAGTAAGCAGTGCAGTACAATAGCACCATACCACTAACACTATGAAAGCGTTTTGGACAAAAGCACAATCACAGTAAAGCACGTCCCATGCATGACATCTATGGCAGCATTCGTCTCATTCGATAATATCGTTCCTCCGAAAGTGCACAAACTTTTTCAGGCACTGTGGCGCCACTCGGTTGAACCAGAACATTCGAATTTGTCCCAAGTAATTTGTGGCATAAAGCGGAATAAAGTCTGAGGATTCTAGTAGGCGAAGGGTTAACCGTCGGAAATGTGCTTCACTTGTGCGGAACTTGTTGAACGGATAGTGAAATTCCACATTGATCTGACAGATCACCACACCGTTCGCCATGGCAGAGCCATTGGTTGCAAACTCAGGCATCAATTGGTACTCGCCTCCTTCGATATCGATCCAAAGGAAATCGACAATCGACTCCCGCACAAATTGTTGAACAAACTCTGA
>JASAMW010001042.1:0-100177 GCA_030247985.1 Epsilonema sp. ZAB3_2
AAGTGTGGAGCCCTCACACAAAGAAAGATATTCGCCGACTAGAACGAGTACAGATACGGTTTGTGCAACGGTTGTGTGCTACATGTCGAGTTATGAATTATCAGCACCCATACCCATTCGTGTCTCACTCATATCGAATGCAGTGTAAATTCCTTGGACTTCACAGTTTTAGAATATCGGCGCATGTCCCACGATCTAAGCTTTTGTTTCAAACTATTGCGTGGTCAAATAGCTGTAAATAGTGACAGTTTTCTACCTGTAAATACAAATAAGACTAGGGCTGGTACTCATAGCAAACTAGTCACTAAGGACGCTAACCTGGATGTTAGAAAATATTTTTACGGTAGTCGAATTGTTAATTTTTGGAACCAGCTTGATAGGCGCACCATAACTTCGAACTCAGCAGGTTCATTTGCAGCGTCCCTCGAAAAACATTCAAATATTGAGCACTTCCTCCGAGTGTACACATTCTAACCTTTTGGGGCTTACGTACTTATGTGTAAACTTCCCACTGTCTCTTTTCAAGTTTTATTCACTACTACGGTACTGTGTTTTTGTTGACAAATTCAATATTCATGCACCTAAGGTTCGTACAGTACATTCTGTTTGTCTACCCTTACTGTCCGTACTGCGTGTAGACTGCGGTTTGTTTTCTGTGCTGCTGGTGTGTTCTTCCCTTTTTCCACGTTTGTGCGAATAAAGGTCTTTGATTGATTGATTTATACTATAGTTCCGTATTTATTTACCGGCGCATGAGGCTATGCAAGAATTGAGAGGTCCTTTTATGGGGTTAATATGCAATCTTTTTAGGACTCTCGCACACTTTGCCGGATCGTAAAAGTGTGTGCTTGAGAACTTGAGAAGACGATGCATGCACTCATCAGGACCTGATCTCCTAGTGTAGTGTGTGAGAGCCCTCAAAGTAAAAATAAGTTTAATAAGGATGCCTCACCCAGTGTGCCAGTACGTCCAACGCCGGCTGAGCAGTGAATGACGACGGGCCATTTGTAGTCAGTGGGGATGGAGGGATTCCAGTTGGAGGCCACCTGACGCCAGCTCTCCACAACGTTCACGATGTCCACCAACGGATTCACCGTCTTGGGCACCTTCTGCAATCATTATTGATCCACTCCACACAAAGAGAACAAAGTAGGCTATAGTACTCATTATGTGCACCTGTATGGACCAGTTGCGCTTAGAAATTTTATGGTGATCGCGAGCTTGACCCCTCTGTTGTATTACATTTTTTCAGTGTATTTTTGATCGGTAAGGGGACAAGCGAAAAAGCGCTAGGGGTCAGCTCGCGACCATCCATTACTTTTTCAGCGCAATTGGTCGATAAACCCGGTAATGCGATGTATGTATATGTACGTACGTGGTCGGGCCATATTTTGCAGAGAACATGGAGGACGGATCGAGTCTCTTCGCCACCTTCGCGGTGCAGCTGGACTTTGTGATAGACGAGGCCATGCACATGATCCTTCAGCATCTCCTTGCTGTCCCAGTCCGCGTCCACTGTCCACTTAACCGGTGAACCTTCAAACTCCTCCTCCAAGTAGTAGGCGCACTTCTGCTTACCATCCTCCTCCTGCAATAAAAGTTGAAGGAAATGTCGAAATATCAAACTCCTCCAAACCTACCTAAAGTAATAGTACTTTACATACATACCTAGTACTAGGTGTAGGGTAGTGTACGCAAAGCATGGACGTATCCGCAATTTCTTTCTTTATTTTATGCAGAACAACTTGAGCTTTTAGTGGTGAGACTAAAAGCAGCTCAATCAATGACTTTTGCCACTGACAAAGATTGCACATACAGCTGAGTTGAGCCAGCCAGGTACCACCTACATACCTAAACTTAACTTACTACGGCTTACAAGTAGTACTAAACTGTCACTCGTCTCACGTACGTAGTCGCAGAGCATGATGACGCAGAGGACTCTCTCTTGCCAGACCATTCTCCAGAAGTCCGCCATTGTGTTCTTCATGGGGCCTTGAGCCAGGATCATTCGACCTCCCAGGTACAGGTCCACGTAATTTGCATGTCTACAGAGTAAGAAGCCAACGGCACCGATTTTTCCGGCACAATGAAGGTGGATCCGGTGCATGCGTACAGTATGTAGTGCACTTGCACGTACTGTACAGCGCCAAAAACTATGTTAGCCACACGGCACATGTCTACGGTATGTACATATTTTCTTCTGCGCAACCGCATGATCGTGAACTCACATGTAGGGGTCGCCTCCATCGTTGAGCTGTACTCGGCCTTTGTCCACGCAGACGATGTCTAAAGTGAAATGAAGGGGAAGTGCATAAAATTCACTTCGGGTAGGGTAGAATAGGACATTGGGTACACAATTATGGCCTTATAGGGCACACAACTGAAACGTTGCAAAAAATGTCGTTTTTATCAACCGTGTATGTACGTACTGTCGTATCTGTTCTGATTAGAATGGTCCCTGCTGGCGTCGGTTGTGGCCATTTGATCCATCACTGGCATCAGCTTGAACTCTTCCGCTATCAATACCCTGCCAGCTTCGTCCGTCTTGTGATATTTCTCCTTGAACTCTGCGGCTGTCAGCAGGGGAAAGATTCTGCGAGCCTGGCAAAAACAGAAAACAGAGCGTCGAAATTGAACTAAAAATTTAGCAGCTGCTTTCGGATCAAGAATATACGCAGGGGTGATTGCAATCTACCGTATTGCCTGGCTCAATTGCGTTTGCCTGGTTTCCCACACTTTGAAAATTTTGCTTGCTTGCTTTAAAAAGATAAAGCTTTCTTAAAGCTTGCTAAGCAGCTCTGGCATCCCCTGCCGATCCGCTAGACCCGAGGGCCCGGAGCGGGTCCACTCCAAAATATGGAGCACCATGCAAGTGCGCGATCAGCGGTTTTTCATGGCGGGAACGAGAGGCGACTAAACCTTGTCCGTGCTGTGCGCTGGTGAATGAAGGGAAATTTTTAGAGGCTGGGACCAGCGGGTGACCCGCTTTCGGAACTGCGCGGGGCTAGCGGGTCGGCAGGAGACGTCAGTGTAGTGTCAAGGAGTCACGCCTCAAAGAAAACCTCTGCCTCCTCCTTGCGCTTCTCTTCCTCTTCTCGTTCCGCCTTCTCCTTGCGTCGCTTCGGCAGCCAGAAAAAAACGACGAACCCGCCAGCCACGCCTGCGCACAACACAAGCGCAACTCCGCCAGCGATCGCGCCGATTATCGCTCCCTGGGTCTTGCCATCATCGTTAGTATGGGGGTTGGTTGGGTCTTCTAAAGCAACAAAGGGCGCACACTTCTCGGTCACAGTCCTTGGTCAAAGCTACCAAAAATACTTACATACTTGTAGGTAGGTAGTGTATGTAGGTACCTACGTATCACATAATGTAGGTAATAAATGTAGCCAAGCTACCTATATGTACGTGTGCAGTAGGTAGTACAGTATGTGTTCTTATACGTCGGTGCAAATACCATCAAAACATACGTCCGGTAACCGAGGTCGATTTAGTCATGGAAATGTTGATAAAGTTCTAAAGCTCGCGGTGCCGAAATCAAAAAATGCAATATGTAATATTCGTGAATTAGGAATAACATATGGAGAGAGTTCTTTGTATAATTTTCCTCTCTCTTTTCTTTTCTCCTTTTTCTCAAAAATTTTTCTTTCTCCTTCGTCATTTGTATTATACAAAGAACTCTCTCCATATGTTATTCCTATTCGACCGCGACTAAATAGAATTCTACGTATACTGTACATAGGTACATACCACTTGGAGCGGGCGTGGCATCGAGACTGGTTCTCTGAGTGCACAGTGTCAGCTCCGTCTCCTGCGGTTGACAAGTCTTGATGCGGAGGTAGCAGAAGTACTCGCCCTTTCGAATTTCTCCCGTCAGGTTCTTGATGACCACATGCGGGAAGGATACCAGTGGATGCTTGCGCTTCAACACGCACGTCACCTTGGTCTTGTTTTCTTCCAGCTTCATCTCCACATCGGATGCGTTCAGCCCTGCACAAATTCATACGGCATTGAAGGGCGACACAAAGGGGTATTATTTACCATTATGCACCAAGAGCCAGTGCTTGGTCGCGCTCGCGAGGTTACCCCTCTGAATTAACCTTGATTTTCAGTGCAACTTTTGATCGGTAGTCAACACGAAGGTCGACGCGGTCTTTTTTCTTGATGGTCGTTTACTTTCAAGCCGATCAAAAGTTGCACCGAAAGTCACGGTTAGTTCAGAGGCGTCGTCTCGAGACCAAGTATGGCTCCTAGTTCATATGGTGACTATTTGGCGGCGAAGCAATCACTCGATCATACCGTTCAAATAGATTTTCGTGGACAATTATTCCGAATACAGTGTCGTCCCAAACTGGCGAAAAAAATTAGGGTAGCCAACTACAACGTACATACGTACGTAGCTAGCCTCGACCCAGAGCAATGCTCACACCTTGCCTTGCACCAATGTAGCCAAATGTGGTACAATATTAGGCTGCTAAACTAAGTACGTACAACTAAAGAAAGAGAAAACGGACTGTGTACAGTACAAACGTACATCCACTGATGACAAAGAACTCCCAGCGTGCTTTCTTCGAGAGTGTGCATGTGAGTTTCTGGGGTGGCCGACTGGTGTGTGGCAGAGATGAGGGCCAACTCCACTTGTCCTGGCACCCCCCGCCACCCGCCAGATCTACTCCCATCATCTTGCAATCCATCGCCTGGCAATCTGCTTCCTCGAGGTCTGTGCCCTTGCGCAGCTTCAACTCCTCTGCATCCACTGTAGAGATGATTTGACCCCATACCCACCCTTTCTCCCACTGTGACTTTCCTGACCAGGCTACAAAGAGCGCAAGAAACCTTGATCCACATATCGAATCAATACAATTACGTCACGTTGGCGTCTTTGCTTTGAATTTTCGATTACTCGGGCATGTGAGTTTGTCCAGTGACTCCACAAAAGCTTTCTGTCCACAAGTGGTCACAGCTTTCCCACTTTGACCACACAGGATCCCCAGATTGCTTTTGCCGGTGATTTGAGGCGGGTTGGCGCGGACGCATGGCTCACTTCCGCTAGCTCCGTGTGTGCATGCGCTGCAGTCAGTAGTGCTTGTGGCTCCTTCCATTCCACAGAAGAGACCACCCAGCTTCCAGCTGTAGACCCTCTCCAGGCTGTTCCCAGGGTCTGAACACGCATCTGAGGTTAGTGAGGTGCTTGTGAGTGTGATGCTGTGATTTTTCAAGTTAGGACAGGTTAGTTCGATGATGCCTCCTATTCTTGGTATGTGAGTCTCTTCCCCATTTTCGTCCAGTAGTTGGTAGCTTGCGTTGATGAGCATTGTCTTGTGGATGGTCATGGTTTGGTTAGTGGGGACGCATGTTTCGATGGTCTTCTTGCACTCAGCTGTGGTGGCGTTTGTGGAATTTGCGATGGTGACGAAGTTGGAGGCGAATTTCTTTGTCCAGGTGGGCCATTGGGAGCAGATGACCTTGCCATCTGGAGTCAGCTCCATCTTCAGCTGTTCGAGGTCAGCATCTTTACAGAGGACAAACAAAACATATTTTTGTACATTCCGTAGGTACTGTAGTGTACAACAAAACAAAATACAACCCGGCGAATACAATAAAAACTCAAAACAAGCTGTGTCCTGCACCGTACGTTTGGTTTCAATAATTTCCAATACCCGGGTACATAAATACGTACATACATTCATACGTAGCTACGTACCTTCGTCGATGGCGTAGATGTAGAAGTGCCACGTTGCAAGAACTTTTCCGGTTGTGTCATTCAGTTGGCAGAAGATTTTGGATGCACTGTCGGCGTTTGGGGTCAGAGTGGAGGCGTCAATTTTCCATCCACCGTTGCAGCTCCCTGTGAGGGTTGTCTTCGGCTCTCCTGGCTTCAGGGTGAGAAAGCACTTCATGGAATTATTGCACCATTTGCTCTTGGCTGCTTCACTCACTGACAATTCGTATCCATTGTCCGATTGTCTGATCAGTATGAGGCTACGGTAGAGCAGCTCAGTGTCATTCCAGAAGTTGTTCAGGCCTAAAAGTTGTAACCATTACTACGTATGGCATTAGTGGCAGGGCGCAGGGTACATCCACTCTCGACCCATGATTTAGATTAGCCGTTTGAGGGAATGACGTAATCGCGCGTCTCGAAGCGAAGGAGAGTACGGTAGGTTACGTACGTAGTAAAACGAAGACGACGACGCTACGCGCATGTCGTCGTCTTCGTTTTTACTATGTACGTAATGTACTGTAGTGTCCTTCGCTTCGAGACGCGCGATGACGTCATTCCCTCAAACGGCTAATCTGAATCATGGGTCGAGCCAGGGTGGCCAACCCTAGTACTATAGTACTAAACCTAGTACTATTTCATGCCTGCCTAGTACTGAAAATTTGGCCTAGTACTTTTAGTACTATTCTAGTACTTTTTCAAGTCTGGGTGAGGATAGGGGAAATTTTTTGTTTTCCTGCAAAAAACGCTTGTTTCCGGGCATATTTTGGAGCAGTTGAGCAAAATTTTCTCGCCTTCGGCGAGTTATTTCATCAAAGTTGACATTTGTACCTGCAAAACGCCACTCTCAGCAGGTAGTTTGCTAACGTTCATATGGATAACGTTAAATTTTACTGAACTTTGTGGCAAATATGCTTGATATTTGACCAAAATATGGGCATAGTACTGATTTGGTACTGATTTGACAAGGCCTAGTACTATTCGCCCACTGGGATCTGGCCAACCTGGGTCGAGCGTGGATTGGGGAATATCTATGTACGGAAGTGCCCTGCCCCGGCTGCCCGTACATACGTACATACGTACATACATACGTATTGTACATAGATATACTTTTCGCCTCTGCAGTATTGCAATCTGTCGTCTCAATTTCAGTCTGGGGCTTTCCTCCTCCTGCTAGTGTCATGCATTCATCTGCTTCCCTTCCGGCTGTGCCAGGACAGAGTATGCTGCTTGACGACTCCAGTAACTTCACCTGGCACGATGTTGTTGCTGCAGGGATACAAGAACAGGACTGCTGAGTGGGAAGCGAGCAGAAGGCGTTTTGCTAAACAAACAATATGGGCTAAACGTGACGTGACTATTCGATGTGTGCATGCATTCCATACGGGCGAGCGAGCCACTTTAGCTCACCGGGAATGTCATGATTCCATTTTTTGTTGGTGTGAAGTCGGTCTTGGATGCATCGTTCCAGCAGCCACACTGGTAGATGGTCCCGTTGTCTGGTAGCAGCGGCTTCACGTATGAGCCGGAAATTTTTTCCCATTCTCCTTCTTCGCACTTCACCCGATAGATGCCACCCCTACGGTACCCCAGAGACATATCGCCAAACTCATCAGTGAACGTCAGATGTTTTGCTATCACTGAGCCGGCCTTCAAACGATCCATGCAGGTTTCTCCAGCAGTCATCTCCACGAACATCAAGCAGAGAACGAGAAGAACGGCGCCGATTTCAAAGCTCGATCCATCCGCCCTAGTCGGCATCTTGGGCCATTTGTTAGCCTTTGCCAAGTTGTGCTTGACGTAAGCTGCGCTTGAGGGATTTATAGGTATGTCACTCTGCAGGTCCATGGATTTTGCTGGCCCTCCGTTCCCGTGGTCAGTGGCTTTTCCCTGGCTGTTGTGGCTCCAGCACTCATGGCTTCCATCTCCATGGCTCATTTGAGTTGCCTTTCGCTCCCCTCCTTGGTTCCAATCCTCCGTGGCTCTTTCCTGGTTCAGTTGGCTGCTTGCGTTCCCTTGGCTCTGGTGGTCCATGGCCCTCACTGCTCCGTTGTTCCAGTGGTTAGTGTCCCCTCCCTGGCTCTCACGGTCTCCGTGGTTGGCGCTGGCTTCATGGCTCTCCTGGTGATCCTCTGGTCCCCTCCCTGGGCTCTGATGGTCCGTGGCCCCCTCTGCTGCCCCATCACTCCAGTGGCTTTGGTTCCCGTCGTGGCTCTGCCTGCTCCCTTCCTGGCCGCTGATGACTCCGTGGCTCTCTCGCCTTCCCGATCCATCCCCTCCTCCCCCTCCCTGGCTCCGATGGTCATTGGCTCTCTCCCCTTCACGGCTCCAGTGACTGTCAGTAGCTCTGGTCCCGTCCTCTTCCACGGTTTCCTGGGTCTCTCCCTCCTCCAGTTCGCAGTCCATGAATGTACCAGATCAGGAAAAACGGATCCAAGCACACTCGACACGAAAAGCAGAGAAGAATGACCGACGATGGGTTTGGTTGATTAGTTTTTGGGAAAGAGGCCGCAGGAAATGCTTGTTTTGCAGCGTCCGGAAATGCTTCACAAAGAAAGACAAAAGAACACCTTCTGCGTGTGCAGTACTGTTGAATAAGAATTTGCGTATTTACCAGTTTGCGATGAAATTCTGGATGGTAAAAAACGACTGGCTAACTTTTAACTGACTGACTTTTAACTTTTTAACTGACTTTTAACGAGCTGACGGCTGACCTTCTCTGATTTACGCTGATATTTTAATTTCAGTGCAATTTTAGATGGGTCAAACAGCTGAAGCTTCAATCAAACAGGTTTCAGGAGCTGAGCTGCCGAAATTACGCTTGAATGTACAATATGAAAAACTACACAAGTGTGTACGTATGATAAAATCTGTTATGATAAGTTTTAAAATCAAAGTGTAGTGTACGAACGAGCGTACTACAGAGTGTCTCAAAATAAACCGAACACTTTTCCGTGCATGTAACTCTGGAACCACACGTTAGATTTTTATGCGGTTTTCTTGCATTTAGTAGCCAATGCTTCAACTTAGATGTGTAGAAAATTTCAGCTACTTGGTCCACATACTTCAGAAATTACGACCGTTCGAATCTCGAAGCTCAAAATCGACGTTGTTTCTTTAGTATTGAGAAAAATTACGGTCTTATTTCTCAAGATACCTTGTTCCATGCGTTTGCTATGCTGCCACTGGGGATAACGCATGATATACACATTCCCTAGCATTTTAGGAGATCTTTTTTCATTACGAGACTAATTTTATTTTGGACTATGCACAGGAGGCCCCTAAATCGGCACTACCAGGTCGAAAAAACCCTCGTTTTTGACCGCCGGAGAAAGGATGTGTTTGAGCAGCTTCCATTGGGCCTTAAAAGCTAAAATTTTGTACACTTCTAAGTTGAAGCCTTGGCTACTAAACGCAAAAAACCGCATGGAAATCTAACGTGTGGTTCCAGAGTTACATGCACGGAAAAGTGTTCGGTTTATTATGAGACACCCTGTATGTACGTATGTACTGGAGTGTACGATTACCAGCTGTTGTGGGGTACGTACAATACGTACGTACTGTACGTACGGTACACATAACAGCAAACGTATGCATAGTAGGTTACATAGCCACATCGATGTCCATTGTATGTCCACGTAAGACAATCAAAAGCACCACCGTACATACGCAGCTTTATTGTCTTTGCGTATGGTAGGTACTCTATGTGGTTGTGGTGTGAGTGTGATTATCAGCAGCACTGAGTACACCACAGCACTTCACCATCAGCAGCATAGAACACAGGTAGGATGATGTATTGTATGTATGTATTACTACTGTACCCATGTAGGTATACAGTATTGTATGCACGCGAAGAGTTACGAAAAAAAGAGAGCCATCTTCTTATCACTTGAGTGTCGTCTTATCAAGCATCTTCCTCTTTCTCCTCCTCCTCCTCCTCATTCTCCTCGTCGTCCTCAGGGAGGTCAAGTTCAGACGTCAGCGGATACTCGTTCTTCTTATCTTTTCCCTCCTCCTCTCCCTCCTCCCCCTGCATCGCTGCCCGCTCCCACGCCTCATCTTCCTTCTGCTTGATGTGCTTCCTCCTCTCGATCTCGTCGGCAAAGTCCTTCTTGATGTAGAGGTAATAGGAGTGGAAATCGTCGCAGCCCAGCGCCTGTCGGTCGCCCACACCCTCTTTCGCTGCCATCAGCGCCACGATTTGCGTCATGAACCAGAATTGGACTGCAGACAGAAAGCAAAGCAAAGATGAACATGGCTCGGCTTCATGTATGCGTACCTATTATCGGAGTGCTGTATGTAAGGTATGGCATCCGATGTGTGTGTGTGTGTGTACTCCCGTACATACGAGCCGTAGCCTGGACAGTGTGAGCTACGGTAACATGTACGTAGTGTACATTGACGTACGCAGTCTATGCATGACAGCTTATGTATTCTCGTCAAACTTACAGTTAGTTTGCACGGCGTGCGCTCTTCCCTTTCGCACGAATCTGACCACCTCGAGGACATCCGGCACTTTCCGCTCAGTTCGAATCACGTCGCGGCAGATGAGCAACACAGCTGCAACAAAAATATTATCAAGCTGGAAGAGCAAAAAGAACCTGGATAAACCGGGACAAACAAGAATAATATCAATAAAAGGCCTTTCAAGTTTTTCAAGCCTTTGGCAGTTTTCACGCAAGAGTACAGTATCCGTGGGAAAAGCATTTTGCATCAGTGCTGCTGTCGTCGGTGTGATGTATGCTGAGGCAATGCGACAGGTACCTAACCTACTGTACGTACATATGTATGCGAATGCGTGCTGAGAGGTATCCGCGGAGTTCTCTCTTTGTGTTGCCGTGTCGTTTGGTTGTTTTGTTTTCGCTGCTAACATATTTATTCGTGTACAGCATGGTACAATCTGGAAAGACGTTTACCCAGAGTGCCAGTACGTCCAACGCCGGCAGAGCAGTGAATGACGACGGGCCATTTGTAGTCAGTGGGAATGGAGGGATTCCAGTTGGAGGCCACTTGACGCCACCTCTCCACAACCTAGTACTTTTAGTACTATTCTAGTACTTTTTCAAGTCTGGGTGAGGATAGGGGAAATTTTTTGTTTTCCTGCAAAAAACGCTTGTTTCCGGGCATATTTTGGAGCAGTTGAGCAAAATTTTCTCGCCTTCGGCGAGTTATTTCATCAAAGTTGACATTTGTACCTGCAAAACGCCACTCTCAGCAGGTAGTTTGCTAACGTTCATATGGATAACGTTAAATTTTACTGAACTTTGTGGCAAATATGCTTGATATTTGACCAAAATATGGGCATAGTACTGATTTGGTACTGATTTGACAAGGCCTAGTACTATTCGCCCACTGGGATCTGGCCAACCTGGGTCGAGCGTGGATTGGGGAATATCTATGTACGGAAGTGCCCTGCCCCGGCTGCCCGTACATACGTACATACGTACATACATACGTATTGTACATAGATATACTTTTCGCCTCTGCAGTATTGCAATCTGTCGTCTCAATTTCAGTCTGGGGCTTTCCTCCTCCTGCTAGTGTCATGCATTCATCTGCTTCCCTTCCGGCTGTGCCAGGACAGAGTATGCTGCTTGACGACTCCAGTAACTTCACCTGGCACGATGTTGTTGCTGCAGGGATACAAGAACAGGACTGCTGAGTGGGAAGCGAGCAGAAGGCGTTTTGCTAAACAAACAATATGGGCTAAACGTGACGTGACTATTCGATGTGTGCATGCATTCCATACGGGCGAGCGAGCCACTTTAGCTCACCGGGAATGTCATGATTCCATTTTTTGTTGGTGTGAAGTCGGTCTTGGATGCATCGTTCCAGCAGCCACACTGGTAGATGGTCCCGTTGTCTGGTAGCAGCGGCTTCACGTATGAGCCGGAAATTTTTTCCCATTCTCCTTCTTCGCACTTCACCCGATAGATGCCACCCCTACGGTACCCCAGAGACATATCGCCAAACTCATCAGTGAACGTCAGATGTTTTGCTATCACTGAGCCGGCCTTCAAACGATCCATGCAGGTTTCTCCAGCAGTCATCTCCACGAACATCAAGCAGAGAACGAGAAGAACGGCGCCGATTTCAAAGCTCGATCCATCCGCCCTAGTCGGCATCTTGGGCCATTTGTTAGCCTTTGCCAAGTTGTGCTTGACGTAAGCTGCGCTTGAGGGATTTATAGGTATGTCACTCTGCAGGTCCATGGATTTTGCTGGCCCTCCGTTCCCGTGGTCAGTGGCTTTTCCCTGGCTGTTGTGGCTCCAGCACTCATGGCTTCCATCTCCATGGCTCATTTGAGTTGCCTTTCGCTCCCCTCCTTGGTTCCAATCCTCCGTGGCTCTTTCCTGGTTCAGTTGGCTGCTTGCGTTCCCTTGGCTCTGGTGGTCCATGGCCCTCACTGCTCCGTTGTTCCAGTGGTTAGTGTCCCCTCCCTGGCTCTCACGGTCTCCGTGGTTGGCGCTGGCTTCATGGCTCTCCTGGTGATCTTCTGGTTCCCTCCCTGGGCTCTGATGCTCCGTGGCCCCCTCTGCTGCCCCATCACTCCAGTGGCTTTGGTTCCCGTCGTGGCTCTGCCTGCTCCCTTCCTGGCTGCTGATGGCTCCGTGGCTCTCCCGCCGTCCCGATCCATCCCCTCCTCCTCCTCCCTGGCTCCGATGGTCGTTGGCTCTCTCCTCTTCACGGCTCCAGTGACGGTCAGTAGCTCTGGTCCCGTCCTCTTCCGCGGTTTCCTGGGTCTCTCCCTCCTCCAGATCGCAGTCCATGAATGTACCAGATCAGGCGGAAAAACAGATCCAAGCACACTCGACACGAAAAGCACAGAAGAATGACAGACGAGACGATGGGTTCGGTCGATTAGTTTTTGAGAAAGAGGCCGCAGGAAATGCTTGTTTTGCAGCGTCCGGAAATGCTTCACGAAGGAAGACAAAAGAACACCTTCTGCGTGTGCAGTACTGTTGAATAAGAATTTGCGTATTTACCAGTTTGCGATGAAATTCTGGATGGTAACGAGCTGACGGCTGACCTTCTCTGATTTACGCTGATATTTTAATTTCAGTGCAATTTTAGATGGGTCAAACAGCTGAAGCTTCAATCAAACAGGTTTCAGGAGCTGAGCTGCCGAAATTACGCTTGAATGTACAATATGAAAAACTACACAAGTGTGTACGTATGATAAAATCTGATACGATAAGTTTTAAAATCAAAGTGTAGTGTGCGAACGAGCGTACTACAGAGTGTCTCAAAATAAACCGAACACTTTTCCGTGCATGTAACTCTGGAACCACACGTTAGATTTTTATGCGGTTTCTTGCATTTAGTAGCCAATGCTTCAACTTAGATGTGTACAAAATTTCAGCTACTTGGTCCACAAACTTCAGAAATTACGACCGTTTGAATCTCGAAGCTCAAAATCGACGTTGTTCCTTTAGTATTGAGAAAAATTACGGTCTTATTTCTCAAGATACCTTGTTCCATGCGTTCGCTATGCTGCCACTGGGGATAACGCATGAGATACACATTCCCTAGCATTTTAGGAGATCTTTTTTCATTACGAGACTAATTTTATTTTGGACTATGCACAGGAGGCCCCTAAATCGGCACTACCAGGTCGAAAAAACCCTCGTTTTTGACCGCCGGAGAAAGGATGTGTTTGAGCAGCTTCCATTGGGCCTTAAAAGCTAAAATTTTGTACACTTCTAAGTTGAAGCCTTGGCTACTAAACGCAAAAAACCGCATGAAAATCTAACGTGTGGTTCGAGAGTTATATGCACGGAAAAGTGTTCGGTTTATTATGAGACACCCTGTATGTACGTATGTACTGGAGTGTACGATTACCAGCTGTTGTGGGGTACGTACAATACGTACGTACTGTACGTACGGTACACATAACAGCAAACGTATGCATAGTAGGTTACATAGCCACATCGATGTCCATTGTATGTCCACGTAAGACAATCAAAAGCACCACCGTACATACGCAGCTTTATTGTCTTTGCGTATGGTAGGTACTCTATGTGGTTGTGGTGTGAGTGTGATTACCAGCAGCACTGAGTACACCACAGCACTTCACCATCAGCAGCATAGAACACAGGTAGGATGATGTATTGTATGTATGTATTACTACTGTACCCATGTAGGTATACAGTATTGTATGCACGCGAAGAGTTACGAAAAAAAGAGAGCCATCTTCTTATCACTTGAGTGTCGTCTTATCAAGCATCTTCCTCTTTCTCCTCCTCCTCCTCCTCATTCTCCTCCTCGTCCTCAGGGAGGTCAAGTTCAGACGTCAGCGGATACTCGTTCTTCTTATCCTTTCCTCCCTCCTCTTCCTCCTCCCCCTGCATCGCTGCCCGCTCCCACGCCTCATCTTCCTTCTGCTTGATGTGCTTCCTCCTCTCGATCTCGTCGGCAAAGTCCTTCTTGATGTAGAGGTAATAGGAGTGGAAATCGTCGCAGCCCAGCGCCTGTCGGTCGCCCACACCCTCTTTCGCTGCCATCAGCGCCACGATTTGCGTCATGAACCAGAATTGGACTGCAGACAGAAAGCAAAGCAAAGATGAACATGGCTCGGCTTCATGTATGCGTACCTATTATCGGAGTGCTGTATGTAAGGTATGGCATCCGATGTGTGTGTGTACTCCTGTACGAGCCATAGCCTGGACAGTGTGAGCTAATATGTGCATTGACGTAAGTAGTCTATGCATGGCAGCTTATGTATTCTCGTCAAACTTACAGTTAGTTTGCACGGCGTGCGCTCTTCCCTTTCGCACAAATCTGACCACCTCCAGGACATCCGGCACTTTCCGCTCAGTTCGAATCACCTCTCGACAGATGAGCAACACAGCTGCAAGAAAAATATTATCAAGCTGGAAGAGCAAAGAACCTGGATAAACCGGGGCAAACTTCGCTGCTAACATATTTATTTCGTGTACTGTACTTGGTACAATCATCACACTGCTTCGTCGAACAAAAGGCTAACATATTATTCGTGAAGATGGACTCTGGAAAGACGTTTACCCAGAGTGCCAGTACGTCCAACGCCGGCAGAGCAGTGAATGACGACGGGCCATTTGTAGTCAGTGGGGATGGAGGGATTCCAGTTGGAGGCCACCTGACGCCAGCTCTCCACAACGTTCACGATGTCCACCAGAGGATTCACCGTCTTGGGCACATTCTGTAAAGAGGAAACAAATTTATTATGGTGCTCACGGGCAGATTGCGGTTCCAATGTGTATAACGGTGCATTTCATCCAGTAAGATAATGATCGTAATCGTGTAAAATAATATAAACATACGTGGTCGGGCCATATTTTGCAGAGGACGTGGAGGACGGTTCGAGTCTCTTCTCCACCTTCATGCTGCAGCTGCACTTTGTGATAGACGAGGCCATGCACGTGATCCTTCAGCATCTCCTTGCTGTCCCAGTCCGAGTCCACTTTCCACTTAACCGGCGAGCCTTCAACCTCTTCCTCCAAGTAGTATTCGCACTTGAGGCTACCGCTCTCCATCTGCACAAAATACCGTAAGGGTAAAGAATGTGAAACTGCGAAATTTAAAAAATGCACAATTTAGTGCGAAGAGAGCGAAATGACCTTATTGTAGCCGCAGATTCTGTTCTGTGGAGTGAACAAGGAAACCTGGCCCACCGGCGCAAATTTCTGTGAGACTTGTGCTTTGGTGCAACTTTGGTGCAACGATGCTATGCTGCTAATGGGCAAAACATCCCTTTTTCGACAATTATTTCTTACGTAGTCGCAGAGCATGACGACGCAGAGTACTTTCTCCTGCCAGACCATCCTCCAGAAGTCCGCAATCGTGTTTTCCATGGGGCCTTGAGTCAGGATCATCCGACCTCCCAAGTACAGGTCCACGTAGTTCGCATGACTAAAGTGTTTAGCAGACATAATGTAACCTACCATAGAGCGACAAAAAGTATGTAATATGCATGGGCACTTAGATTTTGTCTGTCAGTGCATGCTAGCATGTAGTGGTCTCACATGTAGTCGTCGCCACCATCCGTGAGCTTCACTCGGCTGCTATCCAGGCACTTCATGTCTTAAAACAGAAATCGGACAGATGCGCGTAAAACAACCATTGTGCACTTGAGGGGATCATACACGACGCTGCTTGCTTACAGTACCTCGGTATCGGTTCTGGGCAGGATGCGTCCTGTAAGCCTCGATGGATGCCGTGAGATCAATTGTAGGCATGTCCTCGAACTCTCTCACCACCACTTTCTCACCCTTCTCGTTCACCTTGTGGTACTTCTCCTTAAACTCTGCAGCTGACAGTAGAGGGAAAATTCTGCGCGCCTGAATAAAAAAATTTACGCGCTCTTGGCCTCCGATTGCACATATCAACTATCATCGATTGTGCAGATTGGAATAGCAGGAGTGTATAAAATAAACTGTTGCGCAAACCTCTTCCTCTTGTTGTCGCTTCTCCTCCTCTTCCATCCTCTGCCGTTTCTCCTCCTTCTCCTTGCGTCGCTTCGGCAACCAGAAAAAAACGAAGAACCCGCCAGCCACGGCTCCGCACAACACCACCGCAACTCCGCCAGCGATTGCACCAATTATCGCTCCCTGGGTCTTGCCGCCATCGTCAGTTTGGGGCTTGGTGGAGTCTTCTAAAGCAGACAAAGGGCGCACACTTCTCGGTCAAAGTCCTTGGTCAAATCTACCAAAATACTACATAACCTACAGTACGTAGGTCGGTACAGTAGGTACCTTTATCATATACGTAATAAATGTACTGTAAAGGTCGGTGTATAGCCCTGCAGGGCAATACAAACAAGATCAGCCAATTTGGGCGGGCTATACACGGATCGGGCAATGCGCGGTATCGGGCTATACTCCGACCTTTACAGTAGCCAGCCACGCTAAGTATGTACCTACGTAAGTGCAGTATGTAGGTAGGTATGTGTACATATACGTCGGTATGCACTACATACACAGAGTATACTGTACATATACATACCACTTGGAGCGGGCGTGGCATTGAGACTGGTTCTCTGAGTGCACAGCGTCAGTTCTGTTTCCTGCGGTTGACAAGTCTTGATGCGGAGGTAGCAGAAGTACTCGCCCTTTCGGATTTCTCCCGTCAGGCTCTTGGTGACCACATGCGGGAAGGACACCAGTGGATGCTTGCGCTTCAGCAGGCACGTCACCTTGGTCTTGTTTTCTTCCAGTTTCATCTCCACATCGGATGCGTTCAGCCCTGCACAAATTCACAGCATTTTAATGATTAGATTAGCGACACAAGAACAGGGCGAACGCTAAAAAACTACGTACTTACAGTACTACTCAAACAAAATACTCTGCTCACGTACATCCACTGATGACAAAGAACTCCCAGCGTGCTTTCTTCTGGATTGTGCATGTGAGTTTCTGGGGTGGCCGACTGGTGTGTGGCAGAGATGAGGGCCAACTCCACTTGTCCTGGCACCCCCCGCCACCCGCCAGGTCTACTCCCATCATCTTGCAACTCATCACGTGGCAATCTGCTGCCTCGAGTTCTGTGCCCTTGCGCAGCTTCAACTCCTCTGCATCCACTGTAGAGATAATTTGACCCCATTCCCACCCTTTCTCCCACTGTGACTTTCCTGACCAGGCTACAAAGAGCGCAAGAAACCTTGATCCGCATCGAATCAATACAAAATACGTCATATTGGCATAATTGCTTTGGATTTTCGATTACTCGGGCATGTGAGTTTGTCCAGTGACTCCACAAAAGCTTTCTGCCCACAAGTGGTCACTGCTTTCCCACCTTGACCACACAGGATCCCCAGACTGCTATTGGCGCTGATTTGAGGCGGTTTGGCTCTGACGCATGGCTCACTTCCGCTGGCTCCCTGTGTGCATGCGTTGCAGTCAGTAGTGCTTGTGGCTCCTTTCATTCCACAGAAAAGACCACCCAGCTTCCAGCTGTAGACCCTTTCCAGGCTGTTCGCAGGGTCTGAACATGCATCTGAGGTTAGTGAAGTGCTTGTGAGTTGGACGCTGTGCTTTTTCAAGTTAGGACAGGTTAGTTCGATGATGCCTCCAATTCTTGGTATGTGAGTCTCTTCCCTATTTTCGTCCAGTAGTTGGTAGCTTGCGTTGATGAGCATTGTCTTGTGGATGGTCATTGTTTGGTTAGTGGGGACGCATGTTTCGATGGTCTTCTTGCACTCAGCTGTGGTGGCGTTTGTGGAATTTGTGATGGCGACGAAGTTGGAAGCAAACTTCTTTGTCCAGCTGGGCCATTGGGAGCAGATGACCTTGCCATCTGGGGTCAGCTCCATCTTCAACTTGTCCAGATCGGCTCCTGGATAAAGATCATAGCCAGCAAACGTGAAGGGAGTACTACTGTAAAGCTTCGTCTATAACCCCGAGGGAGAAAAATCGTTAGCCACCGATTCCGAGGGGTTATACACGAGGGAGGACGGTTATAAACGAGACTAAGAAAATGTGACAAATCATCACACGCTTTGGTATCTTGCTTTCTTTGGGCGTTTTACGTGTTTTAAAAAATTTTGGTTAGGGGGGATAAATAAAATATCGTTAGTCACCAAATGGGGGTTATACACAAGGGCGGTTATACCTATTCGAAGGCAGGGGGTTATACATGAAGCATTACAATTTTTAATTTTAAGCACGGCCGACATAAGTAGGCCTATAAAGAAAGAGAGAGAGCCAAGAAACCAGACAAACCTTCATTGACAGCGTAGATGTAGAAGTGCCATCTTGCAGTCAGCGGCATTGCTCCAGTGTCCTTGAGCTGACAGAAGATCTTGGATGCGTCTGCAGCATTCCTGGTCAAGCTTGAGGCGAGTACTTTCCATCCCTTTGCGCAGTCCCCAGGTAGCAGCGTGGCTGTTCCTCCAGGTGCGAGAGTGAGTGAGCAGTTCACGGAGACTGTGCTCGAGTTGCACCTTGCCTTTCCCACATCACTCACTGCCAAATCATAAGCATCTTCATCGCCCTTGAGCAGAATGAGACTTCGGTACTGCAGGCTGGTGTCGTTCCAGAACTTGGCAAGAAAGTCTGAAGCAAGGGAAGGAAGCAAAACCTAGGATGATGTATGTACGTATGTATGTACGTACATATTACTATAGTACAAATTATATTTCTGGGACCCATGCATTATTTATCTCAGGATCTAGCCAACGTAGCTCAAAGCGGTTAAAAATCTCTCGATAACTTTAGCTCGCCTGGAAAATAAAAAAACCGCATGCGTCTACGTGCCCTCTGTGTCGAGAAATCGCCAAATTCCTTAAGTACTAAAAATGTACACTTTTTTTGATTATTCAACATAACTGAACAAGCCGCAAATACTTTTTCATTAAAAGTAGCCTATCCTATGTAAAATTTGGTGTAGATTTCAAAAATAGTAATGGTGTTTCAAAAAATTTAACCCCTACCCAAAAATTGTCAAAATATACAAATTTTGCAAAATTATATACTAGGGGTTAAAATTTTTTAAAACACCGATACTGTTTTTGAAATCTACCCCAAATTTCACATAGGATAGGCTACTTTTAATGAAAAAATTTTTGCGGCTTGTTCATTTATGCTGAATAATCGAAAAAAGTGTACCTATTGTATTGGTGCAGCAGGTATCTTTACCGGGTAAATTTTACCCGGTACTGGGACAATTTTAAGCCGGTAAAATTTACCGGCTTACCTTTTACCGCCTGGCCTTGCCGGTATTACCGGAGCCGGTAAAAATTTTTACCGCCGGTACCGGATTTTACCGCCTACCACCTTGCACTGCGAGTACCAGGTAAAAATTGATGGCTGTATGTATGATCGAGCTATTTCAAGCAAGTTTTTTTGCAGCAGTACTAAGTTTTCGACATACTTTTTGTGAAATTTCACACCTTTTCTTTCTGTGCTTGTTGGTGACTTTTTACAAACCCAAGCACATGAACATCTAAACTAAAATATCATTAGGATATTGCCTATGCTTCATTTCATACCCTCGACATCCGCAATTGGCACGCAGGTTCCCTTTGGCCATTGGGCCCAAAAACTTCTCCAATCAAATGAACAAAAATTATTGGGAAGCAGGCTGTACGTACAGATAGATGGAATTATTTTTGGTTCAGGTTTGTTTAGTACGTACGCACCTACATTACATACCTATGCTTACGCATGCTGTGCGGTACGTATGTACATAATACGTAAAGTAATTCGAGAATTGAAAGTGTCGTTGTGCCCCAGCAAAACTTTGCAAAAACTGTTACGACCACCAATAAATTTTCCTGAAATTAGGCCACACATTTTACCGGATTTACCGGGTAAAAATTTCTGACTTACCGGTTTTACCGGGTAAGGATTTCTGAAAAAGGTAAAATTACCGGTTTACCGGGTAAAATGCCATGCAGCCGGTATGCACCAATACTATTTAGTACATTTTTAGTACTTAAGGAAATCGGCGATTTCTCAACACAGAGGGCACGTAGACGCATGCGGTTTTTTTTATTTTCCAGGCGAGCTAAAGTTATCGAGAGATTTTTAACCGCTTTGAGCTACGTTGGCTAGATCCTGAGATAAATAATGCATGGGTCCCAGAAATATAATTTGTACTATAGTACCCATGTATTGCACAGTAGAGATGGGCCGAGACTGGATTGTTGCTGAAAACGAGACCGAGACCGAGACCGAGACTTAGAATATTTTCCGAGACCGAGATCGAGACCGAGATTAGGGAATTTTGTCGAGACCGAGACCGAGATCGAGACCGAGACCGAGACTAAGCATTGGTATAATAACTTATGGAAATTCGTTATTATTTTTTCTGATGGTCGTTTTCTATGAAAATTTTGATGGCGAAAACAGTGGCGAATAGGTGCTTCACTTCTATTTTCTACATTGCATGGCTAAAATCGCCCCGCAGGGGAAATTTTTTCATGATAGACAGCTAAAATCTCAGCAGAAATGCATGAAAATGCTTGTGAAAGCACGATTTAAATCTAGTCTCGGTCTCGCCTAAAATAGGCCCTAAAAGTTGCGAGACCGAGACCGAGACCGAGAATTTGAAAATTCTAAAGTCGAGACCGAGACCGAGACCGAGATCGCCAAAAATGACCGAGATTTCCGAGATCGAGACCGAGAGTCTCGGCCCATCTCTATTGCACAGTACATTATTATTGGACATACAGTAGGTACTAGACACCTACAGGGTGTCTCAACATAAACGAGCCAACTTTCCGTGCATTAACTCTGGAACCACACGATAGATTTTCATACGGTTTTTTTTTATTTTGTAGCCAAGGCTTCAACTGAGATGTGTACAAAATTTAAGCTTAATAGGCCCACTGGAAGCTGTTGAAACACCTTCTTTCTCCGGCGGTCAAAAAGGAGGGTTTTTCGAACTGGTAGTAGTGCGTCATTCTGCTTGGTCGAAGAAGCCGCTGATCTCTCTCAGTTCTTGGTGCCGATTAGGGGTCTTCTGTGCGCGGTAAATTGTCTCGTAATAAAAAAAAATATGTCCCAAAATGTTAGGAAGTGTCTATCTCGTGCATTAGCCCCACTGCCAGCATAGCAAACGCATGGAACTGGGTATCTTGAGAATTAAGACAGCAAATTTTCCTCCATACAAAGAAAAACGCCGATTTTGAGCTTCGGAATTCAAACCGTCACAATTTCCGAAGTATGTGGACCAAATAGTTGAAATTTTGTACAAATCTCAGTTGAAGCCTTGGCTACAAAACAGAAAAGACCGCATGAAAATCTAAATTGTCATTCCAGAGTTACATGCACGGAAAGGTGGCCGGTTTATTTTGAGAGACTGTTCTGTATGTAGGATTCAGGAGTTTTTGTTTCATGCTAGTAAATAATAAAAATAATTTTTGATATTATATTATGTATGTAGTGCGGAAAATCGAAGCACTAAACACGAAAAGTTGTAATGACGCAATAAAATAAAATTATTGCAATAAAAGGCCTACAGCTGCATAAATAAACCTGAAATGCTAGCGTCGCAAGTAGTCGTTTGCACCTCCGCCTTGACCAACTTTTTCTCCGCCACAGCAACGCATTCGTTTTCCCCAGGACCAAGTGATGGGCAAAGACTCCAATCATCGTATGACTCAAGCTTCTGAACTGGGCATTCATATTTGGAAGCCAGCTGACAAGAGCATGTAGTTTTGGTGGGTAAGGCGCAGAAAGAATTATTCTGTGTAGAAAACAAAAACACTTCACTACAAACACTGCCTGGTTATTTTGAATGCTTTCGCCAGTTCCGACATATCCTGACCCGCCTAGGCCCGCGAACCTGAGAGCGTGTCACCCATGGGTCACCCGATCGGCCTAGCGGGCCGCGGGCCAACTCCAAAAATTGATGATCAAGCTCGATCATCGTTCTTCAATGGCGATAGACGACTATGTACCTTGCCCATGGTATTCATTCACCAGCATTGAAGAGCGCACCCGCGGTGACCCGTTCCGGGCCCGTGGCCCTAGCGGGTCAGGAGATGTATTGTTTACCTGGTTAATTTCGGAGATACAAAAGCATACTGTGTACTACTGCAAGTGCAAGAGCATGATACTCATTTCAATGCGTATGGACTGCATTATGTACAAACCACATAATCAAGAGTGCGCACTATACTCAGCTTCTTTACCGGGTAGGTGAAGGTTCCTTTGATGTTTACGGGTGGTCCAAGGTTCTTGGGCATAAATTCGGTTGGGTTGGACTTATTCCAACATCCGCATGTTAAGATGGAACCATTATCTCGCAATTGAGGCAACCTTGTAAGCATATTTGGATCCCCCAGCTCCTTCCACAGACCGCCACCAGTACACTGAATCTCATAGAATCCACCCTTCCGATACCCAAGAGATTCGTCTCCAAACTCATCGATGAACTTCTCGTACTTAGGAGTGATCCAGTTCCAATTCTTTCCCGACTTGCACTCAGGTGGTGGAGGCGCTACCGCTTTAGGAAGAAAGAATTGCAGCACCAAGAGAAGCAAGATTGCCATTCCGACTTTGCCATTCGTTCCGCCCTGCATGGCTGTGATGCTGCTTCGAGTTGTTGCCTTCATCTTTCTTCCTCCTTGAAAGGTGATGGCCCTGTTCCTTGGATGGTTGGTATTTCCGCAGTTCCAGTCCTTGGCTGTTTTCTCCCGCTCCAGTTGGCTACTGCACGTCAGGTGAGTAGAGGCGCCTTCCTGGCTCTGCAGGTCCGTGGCCCTTGTTCTTTCATTCTTCCAGTAGTCAGTGGCTTCTCCCTGGCTGTGGTGGCTCCAGCACTCATGGCTTCCATCTCCATGGCTCATTTGAGTTGCCTTTCCCTCCCCTCCTTGGTTCCAATCCCCCATGGATCTTTCCTGGTTCAGTTGGCTGCTTGCGTTCCCTTTGCTCTGGTGGTCCATGGCCCTCACTGCTCCGTTGTTCCAGTGGTTAGTGTCCCCTCCCTGGCTCTCAAGGTTTCCGTGGTTGGCGGTGGCTTCGTGGCTCTCCTGGTGATCCTCCGGTCCCCTCCGTGGGCTCTGATGGTCCGTAGCCCCCTTTGCTGTCCCATCACTCCAGTGGCTATGGTTCCCGTCGTGGCTCTGCCTGCTCCCGCCCTGGTTACTGATGGTTCCGTGGCTCTCCCGCCAACCCGACCCATCCCCATCCCCTCCTCCCCCTTGGCTCCGATGGTCATTGGCTCTCTCCCCTTCTTCACGGCTCCAGTGACTCTCCGTAGATGTGGTCCCGTCCTCTTCCGCAGTTTCCTGGGTCTCTCCCTCCTCCAGATCGCAGTCCATGAATGTCCCAGATCAGGAAAAACAGATCCAAGTACACTCGACACGAAAAGCAGAGAAGAATGACAGATGATGGGTTTCGGTCGATTAGTCTTTTTGGGAAAGAGGCCGCAGGAAATGCTCGTTTTGCAACGTCCGGAAAATGCTTCACAGACAAAGAAAACAAAAAGAATAACTACTTCGTTGTACAGTACTGTAATGTTCCGTGTATTACCCCCCTCATATATAGCCCCCCTAATCGGTGCCTATTGTCATTTGTACTCGTAATACTAGCCCCATATCAAAGACAGCGAAAAACGATGAAAACGAAGGTTTTTACAGCTAAAAACAGCGCTGGTCAAACAACGATAATTTTTGTGCAAGAGCAGCTGTTTTAGACCACTTTAGCTTGAAAAAAAGGCAAAATAAGCCTCGAGGGTTCAGGGGGTCAAAACACGAGAGTTCAGGGGGTCAAGTAACCTTACTTTGGTCACTAATGCAAAATGCCCTTTTATATAACCCCCCTTTTGTATAGCCCCGCCTCGAATATAGCCCCCATTGGGGCTTACCGATCATGACATATAGCCCCAGGGGCTATACACGAAACATTACAGTACGCTTGCAACCCCACTGTTGAATAAGCTCATCGTGAACTCACTTTCACTAGTTGCGCAGAAATTTGTAAATCAAATGGTCACGACCACGACCCCTCTCGTTTGCTTTCCACTGCAATTTTTGATGGGTGCTGCTGGGGACACTGATCAAAATATGCACTGAAAATCAGTGTTCATCGAGGAGTCAGCCCGCGACCATGGAGAATTTTTTAGCGCAAACTGTTCAATAGCCCCGGGCTATACGTATGTACGTACAGTATAAGGCACAGTGGCAAACCGACCGTACGACCTGCTGTCTTTTCTGAATTATTGGAAACGTTTTATCAAAACAAACAAACAAAACTTCGTGGAAAAAGCAGAAAGACAATAGAAATCAGAGCGTTGCGAGAGGATTTTCAGAAATTCACAGCAACCTACCACAACAGATATGTATGACACCGGAAATTAGAAAAAACATCCAACCATCAACGCACAACCGAAACATGAAAGAATCATAATGTTCAAGCCTAATACTAGCAGCACAGAGGTGTGGGGAAAGTAATCTTATCACAGGTCAAAGAGCAACTCCTACATTCTATTCACCCCACAATACTGCCCGGTATATTTCCTGAAGTAGTAGCCAGTAGGCCTACAAGACGTACAGTAGTACCTACCTAGTACGTACAGTACACACACCAGTACAAACTATACAAAATACTGAGACACACACAGACACAACGACGATTACAAACAATCCACGATCCAATCCACCAACCACACACGCGTACTCACATTACAGCTGCCACCACGTCTCTCCTCTGGGTCAACCCATATCGTTCATGTTTCAAAACTGCCACCTACTACTAATATTGGAAGTACTGACTAGAGCGGAGACGGTGAGCAGTGTTTCTCGATGTGCCACCACCATCTACCGCCCTTCCCTGGGTCAACCCATATCCTTGATGTTTCAAAACTGTCCCCTACTACTTCACTGGAAGTACTGGAGAGCGGAGACGGTGAGCAGTTTCTCGATGAACAGATCGTCGTCCAGCACTGCGACGTGCGCCGCCCTGCCCAGCACCTGGTGACTGCGACTCATGCCCGCCGAGCCGTGAAAGGTCGTGTAGCGAACCAGCGACGTCCGCCCTGACGAACTCACCACCGACTGCAGCAAGTTGGTCACCATCTCATTGTAGACCACGCCTGACGAATCAGAAAAGAAACAGCATTACTGTAGGTTGTGATGTCTCTCTTAGGGATCATGCACAAATTACGTCAGGTTGTTGTCAGCCAAAATCGATTGGTATCCCCCGATCATCAGAATTGCGTCAGAATCATCCCAAAGGCCCCTCCCCCCTGACGTAATTTGTGTACGATCCCTTACTTCAGCTGTATTACTGGCTGACTTGACAAACGTTTATTATCCCAAAGGGGTTGAACAGGAAGTTTCTTTCGGGGGGGGAGGTTGTTTTGTGTCAGCACCAGAGAACAGAAACATTAGACAAACTCTAGGCTGGGGCAACACAGTGGGACATACATCCGGTGTAATGGTATGAAATGTTAGCATAGACGTATGGTAGGGCATGGTTTCTGTCTTCAGTGGTTGCGCTAAGAATTTTGGGCGGTCGCGAGCTGACTCTTCTGTATTTTACTTTTTTAGTGCATTTTCCCTTCCCCTTACCGATCAAAAATGTACTGAAAAATGTAATTACTATCTTATCTGCCATTTTTATCTTTGCCTTCAATACAAATACACAAAGCTGCATGAGATGAGAATCTCGACTCTTTTCTGAACTATTTATTTTCTTGGACATGGCACATGAAAACTTAGCAAAGAGAAAGCCAGGCTATAGATGATGTCTGCAGTTGCGGGTGTGTGATGTGTGGTGAATTTGACAATTCAGTCTCAAAGCCACTTACACTTGCATAAACGTTGATCACAGGTAGGTCTAATAGTAGGAAAATTTATAAAATTACATACAACAATCAAAACTCTATATGGTCTATAATTGTAAACTGGTGTACTGTCGCGCTCGTGGCGCAGGCGGTAAGACGGGCTGCGTCCGATCTGCCGTCCTCTGCGTCATGAGTTCCCACTCTCGCCAGGTGGGATTAAAGCGACTGGCAACCCCAGCGGCAGTATGGTGCGCCCGCTCGCTGGCTTCTAAAGGCACCAGTGCTTTCCTTCGGGTCAGCACACCCCGACCAGTGGTCGCTGATGGCTGTTCGGCTTCGTGCCAAGCCCTTCCCTGGTTCGGGCCATTGTTGGTCGTGCCTTGCGGCACTGGACTGGCCCACCATAACGGGCGTTGTTAAAGGTTCGGAGGAGACTAGGTGGGTTTCACCTACAGCCGACCCTGTGGGGTACGGTCTCGCAAAAAAAAAAAAAAAACTGGTGTACTCTCATCTATAGTGTCAAACCTAGCATTGTGGATCATGGGGACGAATTCCGACTTTCCGCCCACAGCTTTCCATAATTAACAGGGATTTGCAATACATTCCTTGCTCCCGTCTATACCAAAGTGTTGCTTTTTAGCAACAAAGAAGTAATTGGGGAAATCTTTTCCCTGTTGGTAAGAAAAGGACCGCTTTGAAATAGACGGAAACACAGAATATATTAGCAATTCCCTGCTATGTATGGAAAACCGTCTGAAGAAAGCCGAAATTTGTTTCCAAAGGAAGAAATTGCTATTCTAACCTTAATATCTACAGTACATATGTAAATAAACTAAAAGTGGTTGTTCTGTGCAGTTCCTCATCAGTTCATGCGATTGATTGAAAAGCGGGAATCACGGAGTCCAAAGAAGCTCTTTGGCGGGATATCTTCCTTTTCGAAGGGAAAACAACAAGCAATGAACTTGCTTCCAATCTTTGCATGACTTCCTTCTTTTGTCACGTCAACATTGCAACAACCCGCATCTGATTCGTACAAGCAGTCAGGATCATCCCCAACGATTAGGACAACTTTTCGAAGAAAGTCTTCATTACAGCCCGCTTTAAGGGAATCCACCTGGCAAAATTCAACATAATGGAACTGCTTTCAATCAGAAGTTAAAGCAGAACCGAAAATTTCCAGTTTTACAGTAGTATCTACATTATCTGCCGTCTCTCCAGAGATACAAGGCAAAAAACTCGACAATCGGGCCCGGAGCTGGACTATGAAGAAAATGAAACTTATACTCATAGTAGCGCAACCAGCGATTTGCAAAAATGCGCTATCACCCCCAGCATAGCAGCTCCACTTGCTGGAGTTTGCCAGGAAGATCCCCTATACTACAAGCAGCATGAACAACTTCAGTGCCATTTGTCAGTGTGCCCATACTGGCACCGCAACCCACCCATTTCTTCCCAGCAGGACACTCCCGCAGTGGTAGTTTCCTTCAGGCAAGTAACACACGGAAACTTTTCCAACCACATCAACAAATAATTTTCTCAGCTTGACTATAAAAAATATAATCCTTAAGCCGCCATTCTTCCCCATAAAGGCACAGAGATTATATTTTTAGTTTAGTAGATTATTATCCCTTTTAAAGGCAAGGGCTACCCCAACATCGACTTACGAATTTCGAATTCAAACCCAGCCTATCAAAAACTATATTTTTATTCGAGTCTTTTGCAAAAAACCGCTTTTCAAAATTCCTATCCGTTCTCGAGTTATTCGATGATAAAGGTTGCAACCATCAAAACCGCGGGACCGTAGTTTACCGCTAATAAGCCAAGAAGGTCTAATAAAATTCCATTAGGAGTTCACGGATTCCTATGCTTCATCATGTAAAAAAGCGGGAAAATAACATTGGAAGTTCGAGCATAACATTCGCATAGCATAATATTCGAAAAAAAGAAAAGGAAAAATGCGAATGTTATGCTCCAACTTCCAATGTTATTTTCCCGCTTTTTTACATGATGAAGCATAGGAATCCGTGAACTCCTAATGAAATTTTATTAGACCTTCTTGGCTTATTAGCGGTAAACTACGGTCCCGCGGTTTTGAGGGAAATTTTCAGCACTGAGGGCGACGTCGGGAACCGTTACGGTATGTGTTTCCGTGACTAGTGAAAAGGGTAGAATTGTAAATGCAGCACATTGGCTGCATGGACTGTGGCACGGACTGTAAGGAACATTTTTTCAGGCTCCCTAGAGATAGAGTAGAAGTCCCAAAAGCAAAAACAGGAACAAAGGCGCTGTATTTCCAACTAACCCTTTCCAAACCGACCTACCGTAACGGTTCCCGACGTCGCCTTCAGTACTGAAAATTTGCATCCTTCAACATCGAATAACTCGAGAACAGATGGTAATTTTGAAAACGGTTTTTTGCAAAAGACTCGAATAAAAATATAGTTTTTGATAGGATGGGTTTGAATTCGAAATTCGTAAGTCGACGTTGGGGTAGCCCTTGCCTTTAAAAAATTTTTTGAAGTAAAGACTAAACTAAGTACTGAAGGTGATATCGAAATTCGCGTGCTCGACGTAGTGGTTTTCGTTTTGGTCATACTTAGTGTAAATATTACACTGACTCCTATTTCTACTTGATGCAAAAATTTTTTATTTTGCATCAAATACACGCGATCGCTACATAAAGTAAGCGTTGGAGGTGTAATCACTTAGTGTATATCCGGCAACGATGAGTAGACTAAGTAAAAAATTGATGATGTAAAATTTACACAGAGTAAGACATGGCCTCTTCTACGCCATGTATTCGGAGATTAGCTAGTTGCAATACAAAGGCTTACTAAAGTTCAACTTACAGGTTGATGCCGTGTACTAAAAATATCTCTGTAACCAGCTTTCATAGAGAAAAGCGGTCAAAAACGCCACGGATAACTTTTAGCGGGATTTTCACAACAAAAAACCGCTGTCTCTAGCTGCTCTCAGTGGCGAGATCTCGCCGATTTTCTTAAGTATGGAAATCGCGCGCGTTCGTGACAAAGACGATAAAAATGTGCATCGGGCGTACAGGGTCGTGGGGTGTCGTGGTTTAGTTTAGTGTATTCAGTCAACGCGGTTTTTAGCGATTTCCATACTTAAGAAAATCGGCGAGATCTCGCCACTGAGAGCAGCTAGAGAGAAGCGGTTTTTTGATTTGGAAATCCCGCTAAAAGTTATCCGTGGCGTTTTTGACCGCTTTGCTCTTCGAAGGCTGGTTACGGAGATATTTTTAGTACATGGCATCAACCTGTAAGTTGAACTTTAGTGAAATTTCATCCAACCTCACATAGAAAATTGATGGAAAAGTGTTTAGGCAGTTACTTGCCTGTAATATCATCTCCAGCAATCGCACCCTGATAGCACTTTCCAGCACTGGTTACAGTGCCATGAATGGTGATTGCTACCAAAAACACGACCATCATTTGGAAAATCATTGTGGCTTTGCTTACAAGAGAGGCAAAAGTTTGATAATCTGCCTATGGATTGAGCATAAAACTCCAAAAATGGTCTGGCAGAGCAGTACAAAGCTGTAACTAGCGGCAGGTGCAGATATTCAGACACAAAAGGCAACCAGATGAGGCTATGTAGCCGAGAATGAACGACGATACATACTCTGGGGTATATGCAAGAACACGAGGCGCAAGTGCACTCCCTAAAATTTTTTCGCGCCCCAAAAATTGGCGCGAATTTATGTGGATTTGCACAGAAAAAGCTTTGTTGAGAAAGCCTCGTTTTTGGTTGCCCACTAACGTTTTTGCGCTCCAACAATTTCTTGGCTATCTACGTATACCTCTGATATCGCTATTGTTCTCTCTCACGAATGAGGTGTCACTCTGTCTGGTTGCTTACCCTTGGCTGAAGCTATTCAAAAGTGCTATCTTTTTCTTTTCATAACTGATTTCCATTTTTCATGGCGTGTTTCATTCTTTTCAAATAGTTTTCTTTTCAGGAAGGAAAATGCGAGATACGTAACTGTCTAGACGCTGGTGCTTACGTACGTTTTCGGTCAGCTTATTCTTTGTTGCGAATTATAGCCAATAATATGCGTAATAATGCCATGCCGTACCATACCGATGTATGTGTTCAGTTTTAACTACTAAGTTGCATAACATACGTACATACAGGATAGCGACTATTTGCGTTGCCGCGTTGGGTTTGGTCGATATGATCCCGCGGTATTTAGTGAGTGTTTAGATAGGTACCGATGAGGATGTCAACGTTGCTTAGTCATCTGGGAGCGGCGCAATTCTTTTCTGCTTGGTCCCGAATTTTCAATCCGAACTTTCTCCGAATTCGGACCCAAATTCGGTTGTTCACACGTCTCCGAAAGCAAACTCGGCTCTTCACACGCACGTTTGGAAAACGGAACGAGTTCGGTGCGAATTCGGCGATTTTACATGTTGGAAGCATAGTCAGCGCTCCGAATTCGGAGTTCACGTGTGCAGCGCCCCATTGACAACAAAAGACGGCGACGACCCCGCCGGCGCCGATCCAAACTTTCACTAATTACCGCGGGGACGCCATTATCGACCAACCCAATCGCGACAACGCAACTGGTCCATACGTAGGTACATACCTTGTTGACTAGCATCCTTTCGAGCTGCCTTGCACGGTTGAATCAGCGCCGAATGACACGGTACGTACATATCCTGATTTGAGCCCACCAGCAGAATGTACTTGAACTTTCCTAATCCACCTGAGCACGAAAAAACCACAATGTCAGTTAATACCTGGCTAATTCCACACCAAAACGACAAGGTGCTGAACTTCACCACCTCCGATTTTGTTCATATTTGGTGTAATAGTTGTACTATATGGTATGATCTCCCACACAAAATTTCAGCTCTGTGGTCACTCTGGTTCCAGAGCTATGACCCCTCAAAGGTCAGGGTTCAGAGCCGATCGGGGCATAATGTGGTTCTGTATGAGCCCCATTATCTCAGGTTCTAGACTGATAAATGATAGCATGTGACATACCATTCGAAAGCTCTTGATCTGCTCTTTCACTACAGCCTATTCAAAAAGGCTTTGGCTTCACCCTTTATACTAGGAACTTGCAATTTAAAACTCTCAAGGCGATTTTCTCAAAAACCTATCTTTTAATTTCAATTTAATGGTGATTTTTGGAAAGAACGCACCTTGTTTACCCTATTCACACGTCAGTTGTGGTGTGTATTTGGCTTGCACATGAGAAAATGATGAAAATGTGACTTTTTTGTACTGCGGTACGAGCAAGGAAAAACATGCTAACTCAGTATTAGAGACCAGTCAGTGTGCTAAAGTGTATACTTTCATCGTTTTTTTTAGTAAAACTTCACTCTTTTACCACACTTGCTCTATTTGGTCAGCTATTTTTGTAGTAAAACAAGTGCTAAATCATATTAAACTTCTCGTAACCCTTTAGTGGGCAAAAGTACTGCATGACATAATTGCCAATAATATCAATTTTTGTTAATTCTTGATAATGCTGCTAATGTAGAACACTACAACAAGCAAATGCAGTCAACAAATGATGGCCTTGCTACTAGATGTCTAAAAAAGGTCTTTGTGTACTGGATAAAATACAACTGGGTCTCTAACACTGAGTTAGCTTGTTTTTCCTTGCTCGTACCGCAGTGCAAAAAAGTCGCATTTTCGTCATTTTCTCATGTGCAAGCCAAATACACACCACAAATGACGTGTGAATAGGGTAAACAAGGTGCGTTCTTTCCAAAAATCACCATTAAATTGAAATTAAAAGATAGGTTTTTGAGAAAATCGCCTTGAGAGTTTTAAATTGCAAGTTTCTAGTATAAAGGGTTAAGCCAAAGCCTTTTTTGAATAGGCTGTAGTGAAAGAGCAGATCAAGAGCTTTCGAATGGTATGTCACATGCTATCATTTATCAGTCTAGAACCTGAGATAATGGGGCTCATACAGAACCACGTTATGCCCCGATCGGCTCTGAACCCTGACCTTTGAGGGGTCATAGCTCTGGAACCAGAGGGACCACAGAGCTGAAATTTTGTGTGGGAGATCATACCATATAGTACAACTATTACACCAAATATGAACAAAATCAGGGGTGGTGAAGTTCAGCACCTTGTCGTTTTGGTGTGGAATTAGCCACCTACCGTATGTCACCAAATTCATTGAAATCAATATCATGCATTTTATTCGCCAATTGCGCTTAGCATTTTGGGTGGTCGTCGTGAGCTGACCTCTGATTTACACTGTTTTTAAGAATGATTATAGTCTGGCCAATAGCAGTTGGCACTTGGACTCAAGGCGAGTTGCGTAGTTTGCATGTACTTCTGCTAAATAGGAGTACACGAAGCGTGGACAGAAAACCGCAATTGTTAGTCTATTTTACGCAACGCGCCTTGAGTCCAAGTGCCAACTGCTATTGGCCAGACTATAGTAAAGTAGGTTCATTCATACACGTACAAATGTAGTAGGTACTTACCAGACTGAGTGCTGAGCGTGTACATGTACGAATCTCTGAGCGAATCTGACTTGACATCTCTGAAACACCAACCAAACAAACGACAAAGCTTATGCACTTCCTTGGACGCTATCGCCATACGTATGTACTGGGGTAAACCCGGTCATGATGGATAAATCCAGCCACCTAAGTTTCAGGGCTGCATAGCCCAGCAACCAGTGGACCGATTGAGACACGTATAACATCAATCGCTTCCTTGAACTTTCCTCTTTCAAATGAGCAATATTCGCTTCATCATTTGCTGAAACAGCAAGTTCAAACGAGCCTTAGGTGGCCGGTTTACCCCATGACCGGGTTTACCCCGCAATACCCTACTTGAGCGTGAGTTGCTGCAGACTTCGGGACTTTTTCCACCACTGCACCAGGGACATGCCCCAGTTGACCGGTTTCTGATTGAACAGAACGCCGCAGTGAGGGCCGTTTAGCGATAGGAAGCAGTGCAGACGACAGAGAAACGGTTCCAGTCGCGGGTCGCACAGGGCAGAACGCACGATGATGGCGCCGAGGGAATGAGCGACGAATCTGTATATGGACGAGTTGCAGTAACGCGAACCGGGTTGGTTGATAGCGACCCCGCGGTATTTAGTGAAAGGGTTCGGTGCCTGCGGGGTCGTCGACTTTGTTCAGTCATCTGGGAGCGGAAAAGGAGCGAGTGAAAAGAAGAATTGAGCAACAAATGACGTCGACGACCCGCAGGCACCGAGCCAAACATTTCGCCAAATCCCGTGGTGTCGCTACCGGCCAACCCAATCGCGTTACCGAAACTCGTAAATACAACAACACGTATGTACGTACGGGGAGCGGTGTAAATTTTCTCCTATTTAGACTGTCCCAAAATAAAGTGCATACGTATCTGTACATTCTCACTTTGAATTTTTAACCCTTACGAGATTCTCGATGGCTGAATCAGGCTTCTTGACAAATGCACCAGGATTTCGTCCACAAAATTACGCGTCATCGATTCGAAGTCGTTAAAGGTCGCGTTCTGCATAAAAACACCATCGCATTCATAGCAATTAGGCCTATAGGCCTACTCAAGCCACTGAAAGTTCGCTATGTAACTCTTCTGTCCATTCTTCGTGTACTCCTATTTTGCAGAAGTACATGCAAACTACGCAGGACGACTTAAGTCCCATAGCGAACTCTCTCTGGCTAGACTATAGTCCGTCCCACTACATCTGCAGTCCTGTTCAACAAAAATATTAGTACTATGTCCGAATTCGTCACAAGCTGTCCAGATTTACCCAACAGTACCCTACCTGATTTCTATCCGACATGAGAAAATCGAGATTCGAGTGCGGTAGGCCCAGTTTCAGGTAGGTTCGGTAGGCCCGTAGATCCGAGCTGCATCCGTCCAGACCGTGAACGCACACTATCAGATGCAGATTGCCCTGTGTCGAGAAGGACGACGAGACGGGGACGGGAGGAGGAGTGGGCAAAGAGGGGGAGTCAGCAGGGGAGAGAGAGGTGGCAGAGAAGTAGGGGAGACGCGAAGCCAGGTTCATGAAGTCACTGCAACAAAGTTATGGTACATTCACGAGTTGCACTAAGCGCTAGTACTGGGTCGCGAGGTGGGTAGCGGTGGCAAATTCCTTTCCACCTTACCGATCAAAAGTTGCACTGAAAGTCAAGGTTAAATCAGAGGGGGTCACCTCGCGGCCCAGTACTAGCCAGCGCTTAGTGCAACTCGTGATTATGGAGTAAACCCGGCCAAGGGACAATCCGGCCACCTTAAGTTTCAGGGCTGCACATGTCTCAGCAACAGATGGACCGATTGAGACAAGTATGACATCAATCGATTTCTTGAACTCTCCTCTTTCAAATGAGCTATTTGTTGCATCATTTGCTGAAACAACAAGTGAAAAGTCGAGCTTAGGTGGCCGGGTTGGGTTTACCTCCACAGCATTGCACCTAAAATGGATGTAGGCCTACAGCACAGACACACGTACAGTACATACGCGCACCTGCACAAATGCCCAGTGTATCCTGATAGGGACACTTTCTCCTTGAAATGTTCCTTCCACCGAATAAAATCCACCACTCCTTCGTCCACACCGCTGGTCAGTCGAACGTAGCCGAATACCTCCAAGGAATTTCCCACTTCCTCTGCTACACAAAAAAACCCAATTTGGGCGCATACGTTTAACCCCCTCCGTAATCTCAGATGGCCGCCTGGCCGCAACATCCGCTTGCGGCCACCCTGCGACCGTGGTCGCCAGAAAAACAGTGGTCATAGCCGTAGCTGGGGTGGCCGCAAGGGGTGTATACGGTCAGGCGGCCATCTCAGATCATGGAGGGGGTTAAGGTCTCACATTATAGATCTCTGAGCCGTGGACTCCTTGACTACCAGCAGATATAGACTGCTGCGTGTATGCGTACACCTCTTACTCCTACAATCCAAATTCCAGTGTTTTCATCCGTCTTCTTCGTTTCAGTTCGCTGTTTCCGCTCCAGCCCGCGCGCCGCGCTCTGGTCGCTCGTTTGCGCTCGTCTATGTACATATGCATGGACAACTATATAAATGCGGTCCAGCTCTCTCCTGAGCCAACGAAAGCGAGTTGAGAGGATATCAAGATACCGATGGATAGCTTGTTACACGATCTCTTTGACGCGCCATATAGCGCCTCTTGAAACGGTCTATTTGTAGCGCTATTCCTGATTGAAACGCTAACTTTTTCAAACACGTTTTTTATGGATAACTTTGCGTAGAGGCAACGTAGAGAGGCGCCGTAGGTACCGATCGATTCCTCTCGTAAAGACGCGTTCAACGGTATGCCTGGTGTTGAAAAATACCCAGCGGTTCCTTCGGAACACCCAAATCGCATGGTTTTTATGGTGTTCTTTGGCGTGTCGTACTGCGCCGAATACAGGAGCTTTGGCGCTGCAGTTTGGTGTACGCGTAGAGGAAGGATTGTTCTTTATTCACATTATGACGAATCACTTTTATCTTGCACACAACGGCTACGACGAAGCCTCAAACTATAATGTGAGACCCTAAAGAACGGTGCATACTGACCAGGTTATGCTTAGAAATTATGAATGGTCGCGAACTGACCCATCTCTACTACTTTTTCAGTGCATACGGTAAAAGGGGGAAGGGGAAAAATGCACTGAAAAGCGTAATACAGAGAGGGCAGCTCGCGACCGCCGATAATTCTTAGCGCAAGTAGTGAATAGGACAAGGCTATTATTTGGATACTTACGGGTTTCGGTTGCTTGTTCGCGAGGTGGTGACGCGTTACCATTGCTCATCACTGTTGTTGTAACGCCGTTCTTCTCCCGCACTTCAACCATATCTAGGTTCACCTGAAATTAAAAACAGAGACATTTTTGCATGCACCATTCTTGACTGCAGTTGCCAGTTGCGAATATAGCAACGATGAACTGCAAAAAATTGTACGTTACGTCACACAGTGCTGTACTGAGAGGTCCCGACGTAGCGAGGAAGACATGCAAAGTAAATACCGACACCTTCGTGACCATACAAAACGCCGCTGGGTCAACTCAACTCGTAAGTTTGATGTTTCGCCCTTTCCACTTACAAGGGCGAGCGTTGCAATTTTTCTTACACTAGGACGCTACACATGTAGCGAGAAAACTCCCGGGGAATTCCCCCTAAGTATGCGATGAAGCACCGTGAGTTTACTCACCACATGTGTAGCGCACTACTGACGTCTTCCTCGCTACGTCGAGACCTGTCAGTCTAATGCGACGAAACCATTTGTACGTACAATTTTCCCTCCCCCTTACAGCAGACGATTGTCTCCTTGACGAGATAGGGCGCGCGTCCAAATTCCAATCCGACTGATGCCTGGCGCAGGCTGCAACCAGCACGAGGCCATCTTCCATCTCACCACCCTCCTCTTCTTCCCCTTTTATCCTTCTATCCTGGACGAAATTGGGATCGGACGCACTGCGCAAAATACCGCGACCAGGCCTATCTCCTTCCGCCTGTCTTTCTTGGTCCTGAAAAATGAAACAGGATGCGATAACCCGGTAAGATAGGTAGTGCTGCGGGGTAATAACTTACGAGGTGGCACATCTCTTGCTGGTTAAACCCATGGCCAGTTGCGCTAAAGCTCCTGGGTGGTCGCGAAGTGGCCCCGCGGTAAGTAGACAAAGGTTATAGATATAAATTAAGATAGGTGTGGACGGGGATGTCGACGTCATTTAGTCATATGGGAGCGGAAAAGGAGCGAGCTCAATGAAGAACGACAAAAAAACACGACGAAGTTCACGAAAGTACCGCGGGGACCACCCAGGAGATCAAGCAGTGCAGCTGGCCAATAATGGACAAGCACCGTACCATACCGTACATACAGTCCGTACCTACCTTCTCCTCTCCCTCCTTTCCCTCTCCTTCCTCCTCCTCCTCCTGCGACGGTCGACTTCTCTGCTTCAGATCCAGACACAAGCTCTTCTTCAGTGCTCTCACCACATTTTCCGGGCTCAGTTTTTTCCCTCCCCCTTTCTCCCTGCCTCCTGCTTTTTCCGTCGTACTTCTCCTCGAGTTGATCGTACTACTGCCTCCGTGCAGAGAAGAAGCAGCAGAAGCGGGCAGGTGCTGTTGCGGCAGGTATTTCTCTTCGAATATGATCGGCAGATTTTCGGGGTCTCCGTCTAGCTCGTAGCAGGCAGCGGGTAGATGGGGTAAGTCGGAGAAGTAGGGCGAACGACGCAGCAGGTCCGCGAGACGGGAGTAGAGGGGCAGGCCGGACTGTCTGCAAAAAAACGGCGCAGGGAAAGTGCGGGGTAATTCGGGCCACCTAGCTACCTTTAGCTTTCTCAATTAGGAGGGGCGAAGGAGAATCCGAGCAAATATAGGTAGGTTGAACAATCGGAAATATACGCCCGAATTACCCCGGGCCCGAATTACCCTACCTACGCTACACGATGAACTATTACATGCGTTCGTACAGGCATACACTTCACGTTCACATACTACGTGTATTGTACGTTGACTGGACATTTCTATCTTACCCAGAGGCAGCAGTAAAATTGGATGATATGAGCGAGTTGAGCGAATCCTCAGAGTGAAAGAATCCTTCCGCGAATCTTTTCACCTGTAAAACATAGCCCATACCGAACATACGTACCTGAGTTTTGCCATCTGTCCTTGGACCGGCACGTGGTCGTGTGCCTAAAGTCCAAAGCTGTGACCGAGGGTAGCGGGTTCGATTCCCGTTCGGTCCTATTTTTCTTCCCCTTTTTCGAAGCCGGGGTATCGCCATACGGAACGCGGGACGTCACAATACATACAAACATACATACATTGGGTACTATGCGGTAAACGCGGTCATGGGAAAATACGGCCACCTAAGTTTCAGGACTGCATGTCTCAGCAATCAGTGGACCGATTGCGACACATGTTTATATCAATCAATTCCTTGAACTTTCCTCTTTCAAATGAGCTATTTGCTTCATCATTTGCTGAAACAACAAGTCCAAAGAAGCTTAGGTGGTCGGGTTTACACCCCATAGTACCCTACATTGAGCGTGTTACTTACGCGCGAGGTATGATGTTCGGAGGCAAGCACGTGATCCACTTCGTCCGAAAACTGGAACAGATCTAGAAACTGCTGCCAAAGCACGCTTAACTCCTGCGATAACAGCTCCCTGTCCTCCTCTATCGTGCGCCACGGCTCCTTTAACCCATCCTCTAGTCGACGACACAGAGCCTCCAACTTTCCAGCCGTGTCTACCAACTCTGTGTGACACAGTAATTATACGTAGAAAAGTACGTGTTGTACATACGTACATATATTTCGCTGTATTTTGTGCAAGAAAGAATTACTATTCACGAGTTTGCAACAGGCGAATGGGGGGGGGGGGGGGGGGGGGGGGGGGGGGTTAAGAAACCGAATGAGTCCAATAATTGGATTTTACGAAAACGAAACCAAAATTGGGTGCTTTTTTACGAAACCGACAAATTGGATATCCAATAAATTGGGACGATTTACTGCCAGTGATTTTCGCTTACAGCACACTTCGTTCGCCATTCTTCTCAATACTGGGGGTTAAACATGTTTTTGCTACAACGTGCGATGTGGAAACTCTTACGAATGCGAATTGGACACTGAGCGCTGACGAACTGCGCGTAAATCTTGGTTCTCAGCTGCACTGACTCATAAGCCGATAGCAACATGCGGCACATGTTCAGATGGATGACGCGAAGCTTTTCCGTTACTGGCGCAGGCTTGACAGAGGGTGGGGCGAATGGGACCTACAGAAGAGAACCCCATACATACATACAACATACATACAACATACGTACGTACATACATACATACATACATACATACATACATACATACATACATACATACATACATACATACATACATACATACATACACACATATGTACATACATACATACAGTACAGTTATGTAGCCTTCTTTCTCACTTGTGTTTGTTCCTCTGTCATGTCTGCTACTGTCTCTTTCGTAGATTGTTGTTCAGGAGTCTGCCCCGTAGAAGACGCTGGCACTTGTTTACGCTGTAGGAACAACTTGGGCGAACTGGACACTTTCTTCAGTTTTCTACAATACGTAGAGATGTATGTACATGGACCAGTTGCGATGGTCGCGATTGGGTTGGTCGATATCGACCTCGCGGTATATAGAACAAGTTTGGATCGTTGCCGACAGGGATGTCAATGTTGTTCAGTCATCTGGAAGCGGAAAAGGAAGGAAAGAAAGGAAGAATTGACAAAAAATGACGTCGACCACCAAGCCAATCGCGACAACGCAACTGTCCCTAACATACGTACACGTACGTTCACTGCACTGATTTATTCGAACTTTGGTTGAGCCGTGATCTTGACTAGTGATGCGTGTACGGACACGGTAATTGCTGCCAGATTGTAATAGTCGAAGAGTAGAGGTCTGTGACAGTGCAAACCGTGGCATAATGATAGGCGTAAGTGCAGCTGACGTCGGCTGAGACAACGGAAATCGTCGCATACGTCGGCGCTAAAACAAAGGGTACTGTGGGCGTGGGGTAAACCCGGCCATGGGAAAATCCGGCCATCTAAGTCTCAGGGCTGCATATCTCAGCAACCAATGGACCGATTGAGACAAATAATAGGATATCAATCGATTCCTTGAACTTTCCTCTTTCGAATGAGCTATTTGGTTCATCATTTGCTGAAACAGCGAATTCAAAGGAGCTTAGGTGGCCTTTACCCCATGACCGGGTTTATACCGCGGGGTCAAAGCTGCCTGTTTCTTCTTCGACACCCTGTACACGTGCTGTGTTTACGTCGTTTACGTGTTGTACATACATTGCACATACCTGGTATTTTTCACTACTTGTTCCTTCTCACAGAACCACAGTTCGAAAACCAGAGTGAAATGCAGCCAAGAAGGTAGCTGAAACAAAAAAAACACGCCAGACTCTGCTGTACGGCAAGAGCCTATAATCAGAATAGACTTATGGGTATCAAGGGGTTAGTATCTTAAAAATGATTTTATATTTTAATTCAAATGAATAAAAATGATGGATTTTCAATCATTTTTAGTTCATTTAAAATTTTATCTAAAGTCAGTTTAAGGGCATTTATTTTATCTAAATTCTGTACATTTTAGATAAATCATTTAAGGTCTCACACTATAGTTTCGGAGCCAACTTTGAGGCTTCGTCGTAGCCGTTGTACGCAAGATAAAAGTGATCCGTCATGATGTGAATAAAGTATCATTCATCCTCTACACGTACACCAAACTGCAACGCCAAAGCTCCTGTATTCGGCGCAGTACGACACGCCAAAGAACACCATAAAAACCATGCGATTTGGGTGTTCCGAAGGAACCGCTGGGTATTTTTCAACATGAGGCATACCGCTGAACGCGTCTTTACGAGAGGAATCGATCGGTACCTGCGGCGCCTCTCTACGTTGCCTCTACGCAAAGTTATCCATAAAAAACGTGTTTGAAAAAGTTATCGTTTCAATCAAGAATAGCACCACGGATAGGCCGTTTCAAGAGGCGCTATATGGCGCGTCAAAGAGATCGTGTAACAAGCTATCCATCGGTATCTTGATCTCCTCTCAACTCGCTTTCGTTGGCCCAGGAGACATGGAAACGTGTTCGTATGGTATAACGTTGTCTGACGTTTTTTGGGTGAACTCATGAAGATGATGTTTCATAACCAGTAGCCCCTATATATGCGCAACGAGAAGTTGCAGCTGGACTACAGCGGCAGTCTTTCGAACAGCACATCGTCTACGCAGAGACTTCTAGAAGGATGAAGCATGGACCTCTAGAAGGATGATCCACGGACTCCCAGAAAACTATAGTGTGAGACCTTAACCGATACTCAATATCACTGCCAACTCCACTACTTTATGAGAACGTATGAGAACTGAAAAACGGAGCGCCAGTACATAAGGTTCTCATTTATGAGAACTTGTGCGACTCTGTTCTCACAAAACATGTGCTCCTAGTTAGGGGTTCTGCACAAAACATGTACTCCTAGAAGGGGGCCTTCTGGCCTCTCTAGGAGTACATGTTTTGTGCAGAACAGAATCGCAGGAGTACATGTTTTGTGAGAACAGAGTCTCACAAGTTCTCATAAATGAGAACCTTATGTACTGGCGCTCCGTTTTTCAGTTCTCATACGTTCTCATAAAGTAGTGGAGTTGGCAGTGATATTGAGTATCGGTTAAATGAAAATTTAAATAAAATATAAAATGATTCGGGCAATATTGAAGTAATTTGAGCCTATATCGTGATATTTCTCGTCCTTTTTTGTTGGTTCCTGTCATTCTTGCATAAAAACACAAAATTTCAATGACTATCTGTGACAGTAAAGCTCTGTTTTGGATCTCTAGTTCAGAGTTTCTTAATTTTGACTGGAAAAAATGGTCCGACAAAAATCAAATGACTGTTTTCCCCTGTCATTTTATTCAATATTCTATTCAAATTCATTCTCTGAAAAATATTTTATTTTTAACACATACCCCGACCTGGCGTCATTGTTGGCAACAACTCCTTCGTTTGCTGTCCGTTTTGTTGTTTGTTGTCCGTTTTGTTGTCCGTTTTCATATGGGTGTTGTCGGTTTTGTTGTCGTTCGTCAACACCCCTATAAAAACGGACAACAAAACGGACAACAAACAAGAAAACGGACAACAAAACCGACAACAAATGAAGGAAGTTGTTGCCAACAATGACGCCAGATCGGAGTATGTGTTAATCAAAAATCAGTAAATTTCATCATTTTTAAGATACTACAAGGGGTAAAGTATTATGGGGTAAATAACCGTCCGGTTTATTGATGGGGTAAACCCGGCCACCCCCCACGCAGAAGGAACGGCCTTCAGTACAAGGTAATAGGGGTTTTTACCCCATGGAGGGGTCTACCCCACATGGGGTCATGTGGGGGAAACCCGGCAATGGGGTAAACCCGGCCACCTAGCACTAATGGGCATTCTTTCAACGTGGGTGGCCGGGTTTATCCCGCCAATAAAACCGGCAGGGCTTACCCCACCATACCCTACCATATACAACAATCCTAACCTTGTCCATTTTTGGCGTCAGTTGCACCGAAAACAAGAACGCATCGTCGATTTGTACACTCTCTTCCGCGTATAGAATCTCGATAGTCTTTCCCACGGCCAAACCGTCCACCACGGTAGCAGGAAACACGTGGGGCGCTTTTAAGCAAGAATGCATAAACAATAGTAATAACGCTTGAGCGTGGCCCTACCCGCTCAGTTTTATGGACCAGTTGCGCTATGAATTATGGGTGGTCGCGAGTTGACTCCTGAGTATTTACCGTATTTACCTGTGCATAGCCCCCCCCCCCCCTATGCATAGCCCCCCCCCCCCCCCCTATGCATAGCCCCATATGTACTGTACAGTACTGTACAGTACCTGAACTTACCTACATAAGCTGGTCATAAGGTACCCATAGCCACTCCCACACCAAGCTAAGATACCTATAAGCCTTCTTGGGGGTGGATTGTACTAGAATAACCCTGGTTTGACCTCAATTATGCCCTAAAACCCCTGCTTTTGACCTAAAAATATGCCTCTACGCACCATTTAAAAACATAAAAAATGTCCCATGCATATAGCCCCCCCCCCCCCCCTATGCATAGCCCCCCCCCCCCCCCTATGCATAGCCCCCCCCCCCCCCCCCTATGCATAGCCCCATATAGGACCTCTCAATTTTTGCATAGCCCCGGGGCTATGCACAGGTAAATACGGTACACTCTTTTCATTGCATTTTTGATCGGTAAGACAGATAAAATGCACTGAAAAATGCGTGATAGACACCTCACAACCACCCATTATTCTTAGCGCAATTGGTCAATTGCAAGCCGAAACATCAAAGTCACGAGTTCACCCAGAGATAAAGCAACCCTCAATCGCTCATAAAATGCAAACCTTACCAATAGATCTCGGCACTTGCACTTGAATCTTGCTGTTTCCATGCTTAGCTGCCGTTTTCAGTTTGCAACGAATGTGATAATACCTAGAAAAGATACAAATAAGGCATACATAAAATAGTACACTATCATGGTACTGGGGTCCCAAACCAACTTACCGTATTTTTGGGTGTATAGCCCATGGGGTATACAAAAATTGAGAGGTCCAATGGGGGTTATACACTAGGGGGGATATACAATGGGTGGGGATTTTAGGGCATAATCGCGGTTAAAACAGGGTTATTCTAGTACAAGACAAGCTCAGCTAAGCCTACAGGCATAGCAGCATGGTGTAGGCAGACGTGGGCCTGGGGGTGAGGGGGGGTATGTTGAACGCACCCCCACCCCTACCTCTCCATACCCCCACCCGTACCCCCAGGAAAAATGAAAAGCAACATACCCCCGCGTACCCCCAGGAAAAAAACAGCACTACGTATCCCCACCGCGTAACCCCAAACTTGAAATCAGCAGTTTGTCTGCCAGGACACGTACCCCCACCCTTTTTTCCTCTGGCTTACATCCATGCTCAGACTTTTCACATACTCCACAAAGTGCATGCATTGTCAAGAATTGTTGTTTGTAGTTGCACAATGTAGTGAATAGTTTTATATAATGGTTTATCCCTATCATTCTAGACAAGTTGCTAAGTATTCAACAGTGGAAATTCGATTCAAACACATACTTACACACCACTCTTATCAACCCACCACTGCATTTTGTATAAATATTACAAGGTGCACAATAAAAACTGTTGCACTGTGTGCAAAAAATAGTGCTCATTTTTTTCTGGGGATAGATATAGACTTTGTGGGGTTATGTAGCACACCATTTACAGTTGGGGGTACGTAAATATGCTGGGGGTACGTGAGGTTTTTTCTTGGGGGTACGTAAAAAATCTGGGGGTACGTGGCCAAAAAAATTTTTTGGGTGGGGGTACGCAACACCCCCACTTTTTACCTCCTGCATACCCCCACTGACAGACCCCCACCCTCAAAACCGTGCCCACGTCTGTGTAGGAGTAGCTATAGCTAGCACAGGACCAGCTACATAGGTAGGTCAGGTACCTTCCAGTACATGGGGGGTTATACACCAGGGGGATATACACTGGGCAAAATTTATGTTTTGCCAATGGGGGGTTATACACTAGGGGGGATATACAATAGGGGGGGGGGGATATACACCCAAAAATACGGTAGTACCCCACCTCACCCTATCATTTGACGCGGATTCTATAAGCGCCGTTGTTCATCAAATTTGAATTTGATACACAAACATACATCGTTTTTCTTACCCTCTCGCTTGCAAATCCACGTTGAAAAATTTGCGCACTTCCACCCGTAACTCTACAACAGTGGTCAACTCTTCCTGCATTATGCAATCTTGAACATCACATCAATAGCGTTTGTCCAAGCTTTCCGCTCTTTTGTTTTCTTCATATTTCTGGCAAAGTCGAATCCGTTATCAGCATTTTTTCTTTGATCCCATATGATATACTTTTTTGCCGAAAAAATATAAAATCACCAAATTTATACAAAAAACAAAACACAAAACAAACAAAATACGGGTTCTTTCTTGTGTTCAGTCCATCGTAAAAAAGTAGTCCATGACTTTTCGATAGACGTCTACGCTTCTAAACTTGTGCAACCTCACGCCGATGCGAAAAGCTCGATTCCGATTATTTTTCCTGCTTCCTCCTCCTATTTTCTTCTTTGCTTGCCATATTTTCAAGCATTATTCGCATTTTTTCGTCAGTTCAAGATATATCTGATGTGTTTTTGTGTATTTCAGGGTTCAAATATGTAAGAACTGGTTGAAAAAGGAAGAAAAATTGGTTGTGATGCAACGACGGATAAGAAAACTTCGTTTCACTTCATTTCGCACGCCTTGACTCAATATTATGTCAAATTCCGTCCAAAAATAAGCTTATTCATCGTCACTTTCATCTTGTGTTAATTTTCTGTTCATTCCACGGGTTATTTTGTGACCAATCGCGCCTAGCAGCCTGTCGGAAAGGATCAAAGCAGCTGCTCGTATTTTTCGTCTGCTATTATCATTATTATCTGCTATCGTCAGCTGCTATTATCATCCTTTTCAGCGGCATTCGGGCTTATTCCCATCCTAGCAGCTGCCTACAAACCGCAACTTCGTAAGTCAACCTTGAAAGCCCGAACTAATTCCGATCAAAGCAGCTCGTCATAATTTAGGATAGAACTGAAGGCAATTTCAATGGACAAAAAGTACAAGCTGCCTCTTTTATTCAAGCCCATTCGCCAAGTGTCGGAGTGATTCCGATTGAAGACTGTTGTTGCCTTTCTATTTCCAAGCCCATCGCCAAGTATCGGAGTGATTCCGATCAAAGCGGCTGCTTCTTCGCGCGCTAGTCAGTCATGGATCACTCGGCTTTGATCGCGGAGCTTCCGATTATTGAGAAGCTGACGCCGGCTGAGCGAATTCAGTTGGCGAGGGAGCGTCGCGCTTTGCAGCTGTTAAAATGGCGCGAAAGGGAACGGCAATCTGAGCTGGAACCGGCGCCGCTAAAAACGGAAAGGGTTAAATTTCGAGCCGGTATCGCACTTCTGGAGGCGACGGCTAGAAACGACATTGAGGAAGGTATGAATGAAGGCGCATGCAATGCTGTGTGTTCGTCATAGGGTACTATGGGGTAAACCCGGCCATGGGACAATCCGGCCACCTGAGCGTCAGGGCTGCATATCTCAGCAACCAATGGGCTGATTGAGATAAATTTTATATCAATCGATTCCTTGAACTCTCCTCTTTCAAATGAGCTATTTGGCTTCATATTCGATGAAACAGAAAGTTCAAAGGCGCTAGGTGGCCGGGTTTACCCCACAGTACCCTAATCAACAAAACGTTACACGGTATACAATTGCTGTTATGTTTTTTACAGTGCAACGTCTACTGAAAGTCGCCAATCCGAATGCTCATAATGAAGACGGGCTCACATCTCTGCATCAGGTAGGCATGTTTTCTTCGGAAATACCAGCATAACTGTCTGATTCCCGATTCACATATCAGGGACATGCGCTGGGCTTACGCTCGGTGTGTCCATGGCTCGACACGCACGCAAAGGATGCATCGTGCGTACGTCGAGCGCATAATTCCTTCATATGTGAATGATGAGCCATTAGTGTTCTTACGTACTGCGTACGTATGGCAATGGTGTCCGAGGCCAGTAGTGTACATCGTAAACTAGTTCTAGGTATGTAAAGCGAGTTTAGCCATCTGTCCCTGGGCCGGCACGTGGTCGTGTGCCTAAAAGTCCACACTTGCGACCGAGGGTAGCGGGTTGTTCGATTCCCGTTCGGTCCTATTTCTCTCCCTCCTTTTCGGGGCCCGGTTATCGCCATACGGAACGCTGCACGTCACAAGTGTGAATCTGCCTTGAGTAACAAGTGTTGCATTGCAGTGCGCAATCGATAATAACGTGGAGATCCTGCTGTTGCTGTTGGAGAATGGGGCGGATGTGAACGCGAAGGATACGGAACTGTGGACTCCGCTGCACGCCGCCGCCTGCTGTGCTCACGTAGACGTCTGCAGACATCTCATCGAGAGGTGGGTTGGTTCACATGGTAGGCGCCTGATGTACGATATTGGGTACTGTGTGGGGGGTAAACCGGTCACTGAAGGCTCTTTTGAACTTGCTGTTTCAGCAACTGATGAACCAAATAGCTCATATGATAGAGGAAAAGTTCAAGGAATCGGTTGGTCCTACCCGATAGTCATGGTCATTCTTGTGCTCTATCTGGTGTTTGTGCATACATTTGTTGATTTGTTGAGGTGGTGCCTTTGAATTAAGGTGAAAAAGTGGAGTGACCCAAATTATTCCCGGCCCGAATTACCCCGCCTCACTATCCATCCACAACATCTTTGTGTGCTTGATTGCATAGTACTGCAAGTGTTATTGCGTTTGCAGGGGAGCGAATCTGTTAGCTGTGAACGCGGACGGTAATATGCCTTACGACATCTGTGACGACGATAGCACGCTGGACGTGATCGAGTCAGAGATGGCCAGACGCGGCATCACCCAGGATGATATAGGTACACTATAGGAGAATCAATCGAGTACGGAAATTTTGGCCTTCCAGATGTGCCAGGGAATCGAACCCTGGACCTCTCGCGTTCCAGGCGAACGCCCTAACCATTGAGCTACATACATACCTGGATGACCTCAGTCACACAATTTCCCCTTTGGTCATGACAGCTAGCCGGTTTTCCTAGGAGAGGGCGCCTATTTGGCACCGCACCTCTCAATCAACCAGGGCTGACTACTGTGACGTAGTCGAGTCGAGCAGGAAAATTTGCCAGATATGCCAGCAGGGAATCGAACCCTGGACCTATAGCTTTCAAGGCGAGCGCCCTAACGATTTGACTACACACCCGGATGACTTCACTCGCTCTCTTACTCCACTCCCAGATGACTGAACGACATCGACATCCCCGTTGGTACCGATCTAAGCTTTCACTAAATACCGCGGCTGTCGTTATCGACCAACCCCATCGCGACAACAACGCAACTGGTCCATACATACGCCAGGATGGTATCGTATTGTTTGTGTATTTAGATGAGGAGCGAGGTAGCGGTGAGCGGCAGATGTTGGCGGATATGAAATGGCTGTACCAACACGGCGCCTGTCTCGACTACAAGGATCTGGACGGAGCCACACCTGTAAGCAAAAGCACTAACTCATGGTTGATGCCGCGTTCACATAACTAACAGGCGTACGTACCTGCGCCCAACGTGCCCACGTACGTCCATACGTCCTACGTTCTTGAAGTAGGCTGCATGGCACACAAACGATATGGTACTCCTAGATACGTCGGACGTACGAACGTATGTCTTGTGAACGCGGTATGATTTTTTGTGCCCACTAGGGCGCGATTATGCCCACTAGCGCGAATAGTGCGAGTCTGTGTATTGCAAACTAATGTGTTCCAGCTACACATAGCGAGTGCCAATGGATATTACGACGTGGGTGCCTTCCTGTTGCGCTGTAACGTGCCGCCCGGTGTAAAGGATGACGACGGATGGCAACCCATACACGCCGCCGCTTGCTGGGCTCAGGTAGGTACATACTTGTATTTACGACTTGGGGTAACGCAATTGGGTTGGTCGATAGCGACCTCGCGGTATTTATAGTGAAAGTTTGGATCGGTGTCTGCGGGGTCGTCGACGTCATTTGTTGTCGGTTCTTCTCTTCACTCGCTCCTTTTCCGCACCCAGATGAGTGAACAAGGTCGACGACCCCGCAGACACCGCTTCAAACTTTCACTAAATACCGCGGGGTCGCTATCGACCAACCCAATCGCGTTACCGCAACTCGTCCATAGGTTTGGGAAAGGGTCAAGACCCACGTAATTACGGTATGGATCATATAAAATGCTTAGATGTACCGTATTCAAGCTCATAATTTTAGTGCGTTTAGTGCGTGGGTTGTGTGGTGTGTGATATGAATATCTTTGTTGTTGCTTGTAGCCTGATATGATAGAGTTATTGGACGAGTACGGTGCTGATATTAACGCGAGGACGGAAGCTGGAGAGACGGCGTTAGGTGAGTGAATTTGCTGAGATGTGCAGCCCTGAAACTTCAACTTGGGCGGTCGAATTTTCCATGGCCGGATTTACCCCCTTGTACCCTGTTGCCTAACTTTTTTGCAGATTTATGCGAGGACGAGACGACGCGAACTGTGATTATGACGCTGCAGGCGGAGAAAGCGCGTCGACGCCGCATGGCCTTCCCTAGGGACAGTCGACGATTCTCCAAAAAGTGTGTATTGTATGTATCGGCAATCGGCATATCGGGGTTTTTTCAGGCTCGACTTCAATGCAGCAGCAGCATTTTTTTGATCGCACCCAACACGTGGTTCTGTGTGTATTTTTAGACGGAAAACGTCCTCCAAGTTCGAATCTCCTCAGAATCAAATATCGCCACCCTCCGACAGTCCATTTTCCGCTAGGTGAGTGTGAGTTACTTACTACAACGAACCATCACAAGGTTCCATGCATGTTGTTTCATGCTTTTTGTATTGTATCTTCGTTGCGAAGCTACGTACGTTCTTGCATACTTTGTTGCTTTTGTGTACAGGGGAGCGATACGTCGACTGAGTCTCAGGGATAAGTCGGGGGAGACACTGGCGCGAATAGAGGCGAAGAAGGAGGCTGCGGGCCTCATGCGCAGCTGGAGCTTAGAGGATACCTCTCAGCAGCCGGTACCACTTTCAAATAGGCTTACCACTAAGGGTTCGCCGTGGAACTCAAGTCGTGTTGCGTAAAACAGAATATGCCGATTTATGTGCGAAGAAGTATACATGCAAGCTATGCGAGACGACTTGAGTCTCCTAAGTAGCGAACAACTTTGGCAGACAAATAAATATTACGACCAAGGTCTTTGCTGTATTTTTCTGAAGGGTGAGAAAGAGGAAGAGCAGAACGGAGTGACCGCTTCATCGAAAACTCAGTCGTCTTCGGAGTCTCCGAGCAAAAAGTCAAAAAAGGTATCACCGAATTTTCCAATGCAATTATCGGTAATTCTAGGGTACTGTTCATACAAAAATCCGTGTACGAAGCTGTTTTCTCAACTGGAGTACATACGTTTCTGTGTGCGTTACGTTTTTTACCTGTGAAATCTTCTTCTACTTTTACTTCCACCAGCTGCGTATGCTGACCTGTTTTCTTTTTCTTCCGCAGGGCGGCGCCTCCGGCGGCTATTCCTCGAAATCTCCTGGTGGCAAGAAGAAGCAACAGCCCAAAGCCTTATCGCCGGACGAGTGGCGAAAGAAGCTCGAGCAGGAGGAAAAGGAAGTGGACTCGACGAAAAAAGAGGCGGGGCCCGAGGTGCCGAAACGCTCGTTAAAGTCGCCGTCGCGACGAAAACCGGCGAAAGCGTCGTCGGACGCGGCGACAGCCAATCACGTCGCGGCGTCGACGTCGACGACGGCGGAGGAATCGTCGACGGCGAAAACGGAAACGACGACGACGGCGGTGATTGGTCAGAAACTGAGGGCGAGGCGGGATAAGGATCTGGGCAAACTCGGCGGCGCCCAATCGGCGTCGTCGTCGACCGGAAACGGAACGGCGACGTCGACGCCCGCTGATTCGACGGCGGCGAATTTGGACGGCGGCGGGGAAACGACGAAGAAGTTTCGAAGTCCGTCCAACGCGATTGTGGGTGGCAGCGGCCGACGGACCAAGCGCTTCATGTGTTGTGCTATTCTGTGAGAGAAGATAGAGCTGTAGGGAAGAGTATGCTTGTTGTGTTGCGCTGTTTTCTTTCGGTTTTAAATGTGGTTCTACCTGATGGTGGAAGGGTAGGGTGAGGGTAGCGTGGGGTAATTCCAACGTCCCACTATTTTTGTAAACATAGAAATTATGTTTGGGACATGCATAACAAGTGGAACATGTAACCTTTGTTTCTTAACTCTACCGGTCCAAATTTTCCCGCCCTACCCTCCTATATTCTATGTGCATGTTCTTTGAAAAGTCAAATCTGGGCGATTTGCAACTTGGCATATGCTGAAACATGAAGCTCACATGTTTTCGCCGGCAGTGTTTTGCCTATGCCAGTACAAAGCGCTCTTATGAAAAGTGGAGTCAGGAGTCATATTGCTCGACTTTTTGGCAATTTGCCCACGACATGCGCTAAAAACGCCGGCACTGATCTAAAAGGAGGGGTCAGCTCGCGACAACGCAGAAATTTTAGCGCAAGTCTTGGATAGGTGCTTTAGTAGGGTACTGTGGGGTAAACCCGGCCACCAATGCTCCTTTGACCTTGCTGTTTCAGCAAATGATGAAGCCCAACTGCTCATTTGAAAGAGGAGAGTTCAAGGAATCGATTGATCCCGTCTTGTCTCAATCGGTTCATTGGTTGCTGAGATTTGCAGCCCTGAAACTTTGGTTGTCTGATTTTCCCGTGGCCTGGTTTACCCCACGGTACCCTACTTGTGCGCTGCTTGTGTAACCTTTCACTTTTGGTGGTTGGTAGCTGGCTACATGCTTTCATCAGTACAATATCAGCGTAGGAATAATACTGTTGTTAGCTACTATTTTCTCTTTGCGCACTGGCTATTTATTTGAGGGCTGAAAATATATATAAGCTTTATTGAAATATCTTTTTACATTCTTGATACTTAGGTGGTAGGTTGCTCCTTTCTCATATTGCACAGCTTCACTCTCAATCTGTTATTCTCTCGTTATAAACAGTATGCGTATACTTCAGACGTATGGGGTACTCTGGAGTAAACCCGGCCATGGAAAAATCTGGCCACCTAATCTTCAGAGCTGCATCTCTTAGCAGTCGATGGACCGATGGAGAAACTGTTTGGGTCATCATTTGCTGAAACAGTAAGTTCAAAGAAGATTAGATGGCCGGGTGTACTCCATGGCCGGCTTTACCCCACAATACCCTACATGTAGGCCGTACATACCCACGAGGTGCAGTACAAAAAAGAAACCAGTCTTGGTGATTTCGTTTGTGTGAAATTTTTTCGTTGTAGGCCTATCGTGTAAATTATTTTACTGTGTCTTCAATATTTTGCTTACATATTCTGGTTCTCTGTGATTGGAGGTCGCTCTTATACATTCTTGAATTCCATCGTACGTACGTTGACAATTGATAACGCTAGAGAACACGCTTGTCCTTGCTGTGTGGTTCATGTTAGGGCATATACGAGTTGTGTGTGGGGGCGCTGGGTATATCAGTCAAGTTCCTTATGTTATTTTATTTATTTTAAGATATCCGAGCATGCATGCATATTCATTACCTACGTGTACTGATAGTGATTGTGCTTATTAAACTTAACTAGCCTTATCATGAACTCGAAAAAGCGTATTGGAGATTTTGTGCGACTATACGGAGTGTTTCGCAAAATTATTATATCATTCATGATGGCATTGTTTTATTCCGCCTTTTACTATTTATGTGCTGCTGTTTCCCTGCTTTACACTGCGTGTACCAATATTATAATATGGCTTGTTCGGCATAGGTACTGTTATGTTACACATCTGACTGAATATTTGGTGAAAGGCATTGGATATGAAGGAAAGGCTACTGATCAAATCAATCAATTTATTATTCAAAAGGTTTCATCAAGAAATGTACATGGAAGCAGTTACATAATATACTACACATGGCGGCATACTACTGTAATGCTCTGTATTATAGTCATCCTTGCGATTTCAGAACCAAAATATGGCGGACGTTCAAGTAAATATTTCACAGCAAGCTGGATGGCTATAAACCGAGCACTACAGCATGCACTACCACGTGCTAACAAACAATTCTGACCAAATGACTGAGCGAAACCCAAAAAAATATTTTCCTTGCTCATCCCTGAGAGACAGATACGAGGTATACAGAACAGTAAAATACGCGTATGTACGGATATTTCTACAGTACAATACGAAAACAGACAATACGACACAAAGGAACAACATAATCAAAATTTCTAGGTACGATAGTACGCAGCGAAGCGAAAAACATATGTACAGCAACACATTCAAATAAGCGCATTACGCAAAGTAGCCTAGAAAAAATTGCAAACACTCTCTGTCGTTTTCAGGTGTAGCCGTTAAAAAAATCGACCTGAGGTAATACAAAATTATTTTCCCGCACAAAATGCATAATCTAACAACAATTACTTTCAAGTACCAATAACATAAATCATGATTCTCTATCGGAACAATAACTTCATTATAGACCGATGTGGAAATTATTCACCAAACACTACTAAAACAAGTAAGCTTTCAATAACCCCTGCAGTCAGTGTACAGGCCTTACATAGATGATAGAGGCTTTCAATCTTAGTGAGGGATATATAAGTAAGCATAAAAATGTGATTGTTTGTTTGAGGTAGCCGCATGAGATACAGATTGACACTTCCATCAAAGTGGCTGATCGGACTACGTACTAGCCAACAAAACTATGTAATGGCTCATTCACATAGGAAATATGCGCTGGAGCGTGCGCTCAGCACGCTTCGTAAACCAAGAATAGGCCGGGCCGGGACGCCGAGCGCACTTCCTTCCAATCCTATGTGAATGAGCCATAAATGATGCCTATACAACAACATAAAAATCTGAACAAGTCACTCACCATAAAACGTTTGGAAGAAAAAATAACCAGTAGAAAATCCTCTATAGCTCGACATACGGTACTACGTATCAGAAATCAACAAACTAACACAAATTATTATGTACAAACACAGCACAACACATAAACTGCTAACAGCAAGCGGAAAGTATACTATACTGCACAACAACTCAATCAAGATACAACACAAATAAAATAAAGACAAAATAATAACAACACATCACTCGGCTACTTTTACACTGTGTGCGCAAACTCTACCGGGTGTCACAACAAAAACTCGTAGTGGAAAATACCACGCACGCACAAACGGACAAAGCCAAAACCAAAATCAAGAAACTACTTGTCAGCCTTTCTATTCCACAACGCTACTACACATATCGCTACAGTAACATATAAGAAGAGTACAATACTCAATTCCTAGCCAAAGTGCACAAATGTACCTGTTCTTGTACGTACAGTAAGTACCCTCAACATGGTAATGGTAATGGTAATGATACCAATACGCTCTACCCTTCTCTCTAGCGACCACCGCAATATTTCAGCACACAAACCTATTGCGCAGTCATACAGCATCATTCGCGCGGCCACAGAGAGCGCCCGATAGCTCATTCGATAGATCCTATATATTTTCCACAGCACGGGCAGTTACACAGTTGCAGCCGGCGAACAAAAAACGCGCCAATTTATCCCTTTGACTCTGTCTCCGTTCTCCGTAGTAATATTGATCAAATATACCCGTATAGCCAGCGAGCGAGGCTGAAAAGTGACGCATAGGCATGGACTTTGTTGAAGCGAACAGGCAGGTCAGGTTCCCTGCTGATGTAGGACTCCGTTCACCATCACTTCAAAAGAAGGCGGCGGCCTACCGCAATGATGACAGGACCCCGTCTCCTTCTCTGTCAACACGGGGCTAATCGGACCATTGCTACCCACCTGAACAAGAAAAATGCACAAAAATAGATACATAATAAGGTCGCTGTTTCTTTCTTGCCCACAGCCTTTTCTCGTTTCTCTCCCGAAACATCACACTCACGAGCTCACCCAGAGACGACGAAATGCTTCGTTTACAGTGTTACGGGCGCAATTTGGGTGAACTCGTGACTTTGATGTTTCGACCAGTCCTGACCCGGGGGCCCATCTCTCACCTGCTCACAGTGTTACAGGAGCAGTCTGGGTGAACTCGTGACTTTGATGTTTTGGCCAGTCGTGACCCGGGACCGGGCCACCATCTCTCAGTGTTACGGGAGCAGTTTGGGTGAACTCGTGACCTTGATGTTTCGGCCGGTCGTAACCGGGGGCCACCATCTCTCACCTACTCGTCACTTTGATGTTTCGGCTGGTCGTGATCTCTCACCTGCTCACAGTGCTATGGGAGCAGTTTGGGTGAACTCGTGACTTTGATGTTTCAGCCGGTCGTGACCCGGGGGCTCACCTGCTCAAAGAAGCAGCCGATGCCGGAGTCGAAGAGGCAGGGCAGCGAGCGCACCGTCGCTCTCCGCCTGTCCCGTGCCCCTTCCCCTCCTCCTCCTCCGCTCTCCTCCGTCGTCGTCCAACTGTGCAGGGAGCTGGCGGTGGCCGCCGGACTGTGGGACGAGGAGAGATCCGAACTCGGCCCCGGCTCCGTCGTACCCGTACCCGGCGTCGTGCTCACCGTCACTAGCAGCAGCTCCTCTTCGTCAGCTACGCTCTCCTGCGGGAAAAAGAACAGAGTTTGGTACGTTCTACTGGGAAAAAGAACAGAATTGGTGACGGTCATATCAGTTGCTGATAGCCTCCAGAGTAGAAATCTCCGAAATTTGGGCCAACCAACCAACCACCCCCCCTTCCAAGAAATTTTGGGGGTCAAAATAACTACCAGGAGGCATTAGGTGGCTTTTTATTGACATATTTCCCACTCCCTTTTACTCTACATGTGCAACCGCGCATACTTTAACACCTACCACATCTTCCTCTCATAATGCGTCAATAAGTCGCAAAACTATTGTCACTTTGTTCACACTATGACAACAAATGCTCACTTTGTCGACATTTCCGCAACAAGGTGTACGCACTCCTTGTTGTTGCGGAAACGCCAACAAAGTATCATTTCCCATATTGTTGTCGGTCGTTGTCAACAAACTGTCAACAAAGTGTCCACAGCTCTGCAACTAGTAATGTTGACGCATACGAGAGGCAGACGCATGCGGTATGTGTTAACCGTTAACTCTCACCAGCATCACCGGCGAATGCTCCATGCTCTGTCCATGCCTCGCGCCACCGCACAAGTTATGGCGTAAGCTACGCGGCTGGAATCCATGCACCCCTCCCTTCGCGTCGCTCTCCGGGTTCACATGGTAAGGCGGCAGCAGTGTTTCCAACTCCAAAGGACCGCCGCCGTTTAACGCGTGCCCGTTGGGCGTCGACGCGGCTGCGGTAGGAGTTAAGAGGAGTTTGGAGCCGTGACGGTGGTGATGCCCGTTTCTACCGTCCGAAACGCCGCCGTGCATGCCGGTGTAGAGGTCCTCCTTTCTCCTAGAATAATGTAATATAGAATGCACCGTGTACGGTTCGTCTGTGTGTACTGTCTGTGTAATGTACGGACGAATAATACGGCCGAGAAAGGGTAGTGCGGGCGGGGTAATTTGGGCCATCCCAAGTTATTTCCAGCTGGAAACAGCTGTGCACTCTGCTGTCTATCTGGAGGTTGTTTGCTGGGTTTCCTGACCGAACGGGAATCGAGCACCTAACTTAAATCACAGCTGTGAGCTTTGGCACACCACCAGGTAATCGGCCCAGGGACAGATTGCTAAACTCCCCATTCATATCGGGTTGCATATCTCAGCAACCAGTTGACCGATTGAGAAAAATTTTACATCAATCGATTCCTTGAACTTTCCTCTTTCATTGGTTCATCATTTGCTGAATCAGCAAATTCGAAGGAGCTCAGGTGGCCGGGTTTACCCCGCAGTACCCTACCTACCTCCATCTCCAGCACAACAGCACGACGCAAGCCACCAAAGCTATTTGGTCAATCATTTGCTGAATCAGTACGTTCGAAGGAGCTTAGGCGGCCGGGTTTACCCCCAATGGCCCGGTTTACCCCACAGTACCCAACTTACCTCCATCTCCAGCACAAGAGCAGGACGCAAGCCACCAAACAGAAGACGGCGATACCGGAGCCGATCAGAATGCCTTCCTTGTAGCTCTTCACCACCTTCGTTTTCCTGCCCCCGCCCCCTTCTCCCGTCGACGCGTCCTCATTGGTCGACGTCGTCGTCACTGGGACCGGCGGCGAATAGGCGCCCACTCGTCCCCGTTCGTCCTCCGTCGCCACTCGTACCCATACCTTTAAAACGCAACAGTAAAAGTTGAATTGTGGACCAATCGAGAAGGAAAATTTGGCCAGATATGCCAAGGAATCGAAACCCTGCACCTTTCGCGTTCCAGGCAAGCACCAAGAACATTGAGCTACACACCTAGATGACCTCATAGTCAAACAATTTGCCCTTATTGATCATTATACAGCTACGTAATACCAGGAGTAATATAAAAAGTAATAGTAAGTAATACGTAGAGGGGGTCAGCTCGCGATCACTCATAATCTTAGCACAACTGATCCATGGTGAGATCGCACTTATTTTTAGCAATTGCAACATGCAGTAGCGCTTTTTAATCTTGCAAGCTACTTGTTTTTGCACACTTTTTCTTTTTAGCCAAGCAGCAGCTACTTTGGACTAAAAACATGAAGTTGCATAAAAATACACAAGATTTGCGGAAAAAGCGCCACTACGTATTGCATTTGCTAAACAAATTCGATCTCATCCATCAAAATAACTGGTCCTCCTTACCGCGTCTCCGAGTCTGAAGACGGCGGAGGAGGCGGAAGCGTTCACCATCTTCTCCCTCCATCTTCCGCTGGCGCCGCCGAGTCGCACTCGAAAGCGACCAATCACCGACGAGGAGGGGCGGCGCCACCGCACGCGCACCCAATCAGCGTCCAGCGCCGTCGCCACCACGTCAGAAGGCGGAGCTGGACCGCCTGAAAAAGGGGTAAAATCAGGTAGGTTACCGTATTTTTTGGGTGTATTGCCCAAAATTTTTGGGGGGTATTTTTGGGATACAAAAATTGAGAGGTCGAATGGGGGTTATACACTGGGGGATATACAATGGGGATATATACTGTATATGGGACAAAGTTATGTTACTGAGAGGTGTGTAGAGGCATAGTTTTGAGGTGAAAAGTAAGTGTTTTAGGGGTCAAACCAGGCTTATTCTAGTACAATACACACCCAAGAAAGCTTATAGGCATTTTAGCTTGGTGTGAAAGTGACTATGGGTTGCTTATGACCAGCATACATAGGTAGGTTAGGTACCCTACAGTACATATATGGGCCTATGCAAAGGGGGGGCTATCCATGCATTGGGCATTTTTTATGTTTGGCCAATATGGGGCTATGCATTGGGGGTGGGGGCTATACACAGGTAAATACGGTAACCAACCACTCATTCTTCGTCGCTTACCGTCAACATTTGGTCCGTTTTCGAAATCTCCCACGCCGCATACAAACTCCTCGCTCGCCCGTCCGCTCACGTTTTTCGCGTCAAACGCACGCACGGACAAACGGTAGTCTACGCCTGGGATGAGGTAGGACAATACGACTTCTGGCTCCAGCCTACAATCAAAAGAAAGCGCGTCTTTCTCACATCAGCAGATGTACAAACAAGGTAGGGTACCGTGGGGTAAACACAGCCACATAAGATCCTTTCAGCTTGCTGTTTCAAAAAATGTGTGACGTGCCGCTTTCCGTATGGCGATAGCCAAGATCCGAAAAGGGGGGAGAGAAATAGGACCGAACGGTAATCGAACCCGCTACCCTCCCTCGGTCGCAGCTGTGGACTTTAGGCACACGACCACGTGCCGGTCTAAGGACAGATGGCTAAACTCGTCTTACATACCTAGAGAACTAGTCTACGTACACCACTGGCCTCGGACGCCATTGCCATACGTACGCAGTGGCAGTACGTAACAAATGAGGAGCCAAGTAGCATTCGAAAGAGGAGAGTTCAAGGAATCGATTGATATCACATTGTCTCACTCGGTCAGTTGGTTGCTGAGATATGCAGCCCTAAAACTTACGTGGCCGGATTCATTTTCTCATGACCGGATTTACCCCATAACACCCTACAACACAATCAGGCCTCGCTGCTTACGTGTATGCAACTTCCGTCATCGCAGCAGTCCCATTCGCCGACGCCACATTCGGCAGTACGGGCCGGTAGCGCAGTTGGTAGGCGGACGGGCGGCGGTTCGATTCCGGCCTCGTCCATCTGACCACGAGTTCGTTCTCCTTCGCAGTACTAGAAGAACGCTCGCACCACAAGCGACGAGGCGGAGGCAGAAGGGGTTCCGAAGCGTGTTCTTGGGTGGCAGGGGAAGCTGTTTCCTTGTCTGTCCGCACCATTCTTGTGGATTCGGGGCCCGGCGAGCTGTCGGCCCAAATGGCAGCTACGCTGACTTCGTACAAAGAGTCAGCAACTGGAAAAAATAAAACGAAAAAGTAAGACGCGGTCGTGAAAATGCAAAGCAGATGACATGAATCCAGGGTGTATGTACACATTCGTATAATAAGTAGCTGCGCTCGCGTGTCCAAAACATAGAAAAGAAAAAGCGGACATATTTCTCCGCAATAATGGAACGACAACAACAACGCAAACGCAGACGCGCGTTTCCATTTCTTGCCGCGTGGGGCCGAACCACGCGACTTATTACAGCGTAAAGGGAGCTTCATAAACTACGTCACGCAAAAATTCATTCTTCGCCGTCCCCCTTCGTCACGCTTTTTTGGCCGGTAACCCCCTAGTATGCTTATGTACATAAAGTAGTGACACATCGTCACGCTAACGTCACATTCGCCCCTATTTTCTCCCCTCCCACTATTCTCCCCTTCCCCTATTATGCGTGACGTAATAAATGAAGCTCCCCTAAGGTGCTTTACCGCCATACGTACCGAGATCACGCAGCACCACTTTTCTCTCCTGCTTCCCCAGCCTTCGCTCCTCCCTCCTCTCCGTCTCCTTGCGTTCCGAAGTTAACCGCCTGTAGGCCACCCTGAACCCGCTTAACCCATCCTGCATGCGACTGTCTCCGCCCAGACTCCATCGTACACTGACTGCAGTCTGATTCACAGGGACCAGTCGGTGCAGGGTGGGCGTGGGCCGTTTCGGCACTCCCGGCGGCTTCTGCGGCGCTGTGTGAACCGTCCATGGATATGCGGACTCAGGACGGGGCGCGGGATAACCCGCGCGCGTTTTCGGCACCACGCGAAACTGATAAGTGGAGCCGGGTTGTAAGTCTAAAGGAAATGAAAAATGCACGAAGGGTACTATGGGGTAAACCCGACCAAGAGAAAATCCGGCCACCTAAGTTTCAGGGCCGCCTTCTCAGCATCCAATGGACCGATTGAGACAAATAGGATATCAATCGATTCCTTCAACTCTACTTTTCAAACGAGCTATTTGGTTCATCATTAGCTCAGACAGCAATTTCAAAGAAGCTTAGGTGGTCGGATTTACCCCATGGCCGGGTTTACCTCACAGTAGCCTACACCAAGCAAGTGTCTATACGAATATCGACCAGTTGCGCTAAGAATTACAGGTTGCTACGAGATGACCGTTCTGCATCACACTTTTTCCACTGCATTTTCCCTTCCGCTTACCAATAAAAAAAATGTACTGAAAAAGTGTAATACAGCTCGCGACCACTCCTACTTTCTTAGCGCAACTGGCCCATACTAAATACCGGAAAAGGTCCCTTTCATTCTTAGAGGCCGACCGAAACATCAAAGTCACCAGTTCACCCAAGGACGACGAAATTTTTCGTTACAACTGTGTTTAGGAGGCGGCTGGGTGAACTCGTAACTTTGACGTTTCAGACCCCAGCTACATGTCACCTACCGTTGAACGTCCACTCCTTGACACGCGACGGAACGCGCACCACGCGCGAGCGCGCATCGCCTTTCCGCCTATGCTCCACCATGTACTCCGTGAGTCGCCCGGGCACGTGGAGCGGCGCCTCCCAGTACAGCTTGGCGCCGCCCCCAGACAGGCCGGTGACGGTGAGCGGAGCCACGCCAGGTGCCACTGCAATTTTAAACCATGTGAGGTCCATCTTTTTTCAGCGCATTACCATATTGCCATTACCATTTTTCAAAAAATTACCACTACCAATTTTCAAAAAATTACCATTACCAATTTTCAAAAAATTACCATTACCATTTTTCAAATTACCATTACCAACTTCAAAAAAACCATTGCCGTTACCATTTTTTTACAAATTATGATTTTCACCTTTTCAGCGCGCTGCAGTAGTCGAGAAGAAAAATTTGCCAGATGTGCCAGGGAATCGAACCCTGGACCTCTCGGTATGCAATGGGAGATAAAACAAGCCATGCACGTATGAATGCATAAGAATGAAAGTTTTTTTTCAAATCGCTGACTAAAGACAAATGTATTCCTGAAGCGAACGGAAAAGGTGTAAGTCACAAGGTAAAGAGCCGTTGGCGTTGCACAGTATGCTGAAGGGGGTATTTTTGAAACATTAGACCGTCGTCACAAGCTATTTTGCAATTCCTGACCAGTGGGACAAATTATTATTGCGTCCATCAAAGCTTGAACCGATGAAACATTACGATAATTTTATGAAGGAGTTTCCGAGAAAGAATTAAAATTGCCTTGGAACGGAGGTTATACTTATAAAACTCTGAAACATTAGGCCGTTGTCGCAAATTATATTTCGATTTGTGCGACGTAAAGGCATACACACTACAGCGAAGGCTCCAAATTGGGCAAAGGCACAGGTGGCCCGCATTACCCCGAACTATCATACCTCAACAAATATAACATTGACCAGTTGCGCTAACAACACTTTTGGGTGATTTTAGCTCGTTCTTTTTCTGCTCCCAAAGAATTGATAAGGTCGCAAATATTTTGCTTTCACGTAGTAGCGCTTTTTGTTGTCTGTTTCCTTTGTTTTTTATGCAAATTTTTTAGCTATGAAGCTAAGTAATAAATACTGCCTCCCCGCCTGTCCTCACTTTCTGGAAACTCGTAGAAAGGGACGAAATCGAGCGCAGGCAGTATTTATTTTTTTCAACAAAAAGGGCCACTACGTGTGAGCAAAGTTTATTTGCGACCTTCTCCATTGAGCGAAGTCGACACCCCTATCCTCAACTTATACTAGAAACCGCGGAGCCAGCTCGCGACCCAACCACCCAAAAGTCTTAGCGCAACTGCTCTATACATACGACGATATTATTTCTTACCGCCGTCCCACGTCTGTGCGATCACAGGTTTCGACTGCGCAGTGAACGCGTTGCTGTTCAGTAGGCCAGATACGTGGAAGGTGTAGTTGGTGTAGGGTTTCAGCTCCACCACTGTACAACAGAAGGCGACGCAGTGGCCGCTGGTCTCGTTGCACGCCGACATCTCCACCGGATGCGTATTCTCGCGACTGGACGGACCTGCATGCAAAGAGATACAATGCGTGAAACATCAATCTTATGAGTTTATACGAAACTCTTCGTTACCATACAAAAACACCGCCGGGTCAACTCGTAAGTATGATGTTTCGCCCCTTCCACATACAAAAGGGCGAACATGACAAGTTTCGGAACTGTCAGTCTACTACTACGACGAAACCAATTCTGTGATGTGACTGGTCATCCAGGTGTGCAGTTCAATCCAGCAGCCCAGGGGGGGGAGGCCATATCGGAGCTGGTTAAAACAGAGAGTGTTAGGTAATAAATAATCAACGCGCCAACGCGCCACCACGCGCCAATAATCCACGCGCCACACTACTAAGTGGGGTCAGTCTGGTTGTTCTGAACATCAGTAGATAACACCAGACAGGACAATTACTCACCCTTAGCTTGTTGGTCTTGCGTGTTGAAGCATAAAAGCGTACGAGCATGGTCCGATGACAGCTCACGCCCCACTGGCAGTAGGTGTTTGATTCCAGTGGGGGTTATCATTGAGAGATTATTTTAACCTTAGGCCCATAAGTAAAGATCAGTTGGGGTTGCATTTGGCTGAGGATATAAATTTCATTGGATTTTAGGCTGAGGCTTAGGCTTAGGCTTAGGTATTGGATGCAGAGGGGTAGGCCTCAGCCTCAGCATAAGCCTCAGCCTAAGCCTAAGTCTGTTCATTCGCCTGTGCAAAATAGATTTGCTGCTGGTCTGTATGGTCCGCAGATGGCCTGCTGGACTTCAGATGGACTATGGATGGCCTGCAGACAGTTTGCTGGACTGTGGACAGACTGCAACAGCCTTTGGATGGACTTGGTAAGTTCTGAGGACTTTGGTAAAAATACAAAATACTCATGCAGCCAGACTGCTAATGATGCGTGAGCTGACATTCGACCATACTCATCAGCCTTTGTGCTTCAACACGCAACACCAACAAGCTCGGGGTGAGTAATTTTTGCTGTCTGTTTTTGTCAACTGATGTTAAGTCACCCAGACTGACCCTGCATAGTAGTTGGCGCGTGGTGGCGCGTGGGCGTGGCGCGTGGATTATTTATTACCGAGTGTTAGCAGGTGGTGGTGGTTGGTTTATTATATTCGCCAAATGCCCGATAGATATACAACAACCCCTCTCTATCAACAGCTCATAAAGCAAGACCCAAATTGCTGGGGGAATTGTACGCCAACTGGCGGATCCATCACAGGCAAATTTGCCAGATGTGCCAGCAGGGAATCGAACCCTGGACCTCTCGCCTTCCAGGCAAGCGCCCTAGCCACCGAACCATCAGTTCGCCTCACCGTTGGACTCGTAAAAATGCAGCAAGAACACGCGCATCTCCTCCAATCTGCCTTCCGGCGCGTCCCACTCCAGTCTTAATCGCTTCCGCGTCGGATGCGTATAAGCCTTCAGATTGCGCGGCGCGTCGTCTCCCTCGTCCTGGAGAAAATCCAGGGCGGCCGCAGCGGTGGTGACACCTGCCGGAGTGCGAGCGAAACACTGGTAAACCCCGGCGTCCGAAGGTTGAACAGAGGAGACCACCAGGTCCATCTGTACTCGCGCATCTGGCGCGGGAGGCGACACCGGTGTCGTATTCGGTCCGGGAAAGAGCTGGAAATAAACAAAAAAAAATAACTTTTTCCCTCCCAGTCCCTTTCCTTATTCATAATGATAATGCGAAGTGTTGCTTTCTCGCCCGTTCGCCCAATTTGTCAGCTGCAGTTATTCGCAGTCACTTAACGTTGTTAACCTTGTAAATAAATGCACAAATTTTCAAGCAAAAATGAAACCAGCGAGTCAGCGCTTGCATACCAAAAAACTCGATTACACATACTACAGGCCTCGGCTGCTATTGCCACACACAAATTACGTCGAGAGCAGTAAGTACGTTACAATCGTTTTATTTATCCTCAAGCGTGGTTCGAAAATATCCACTAGGATAGGAGTAGAAGAAAATTACAGATTTTTATTTTCCGCCACGCTGATTTTGAGCAGCTCAACTTTACCTTCAGTCGTCCATGAGGCACCACTCTTTCCCCGTCTTTGTACCACTCTATGCGCAAATTCGGCTGTGCAGCAACGGCGCAACGGAATCTCACGGTGGCCCCGCGGGGCTTCTCCTGGTTAAGAGGACGCTGCGTGATGCGTGGTACATCTGTACATGCAAACAAACATAAGATCTCACACATTATTATTATTCACGGGTTGAGTTGTCATTGAATTGAGCGCGGTTAGAAAGGGAGAAAATTGGTGATCGATCGTGTGATACCAAAATGAATTCTTGTGCGCTCTGCTATCTGGTGGTGTACCCCGTATTTTTATATACCTACAGGGTACTGTGGGGTAAAACCGGCCATGGGGTAAACCCGGCCACCTAAGCCCCTTTGAACTTAGTCTTTCAGCAAATGCTTTCAGCAAATGATGTACCAAATAGCTCATTTGAAAGAGGAGAGTTCAAATAATTGATTGGTTTCCTATTTGTCTCAATCGGTCCATTGGTTGCTGAGATATGCAGCCCTAAAACTTAGGTGGCCGGATTGTCCCCTGGCCGGCTTTTCCCCACAGTACCCTATCATCCTCCCGCTCGCTTACCAGCGACAGAAAGGCGCGCGCGCAATCGCAGCACATTCTTCTCTTTCTGCTTCGTCGCTGCTTGCGTGGCGGTACATTCATAGACTCCGGCGTCCGATGCTTGCACCCCTCGAATCTTCAGGTTTGAGCCGTCAAACTCCGCTCGCTCACGGCTGACTACGCCAGCTAAAACACAACAGCGAAGAACCATACATAGTCTGGCCACTAAGAGTGAGTTATGGAACTCAAGTCGTGTTGCATAAAATAGATTCACAATTGAGGATTTCTGTCCATGCTTCGAGTACCTACTCCTATTCTGCAGAGTGTGTAATACAGAGAGGTCAGCTCGGACAGCCATTAGCGCAAATTATGGTCCATCCATACTGCATCAGACAGGGTAGAGGAATGCATTATGCTTACTGGGCAATCGCTTCCAGGTGACTATGGGCAAGGGTCGCGCCTGGACGAGGCATTCCAGTGTCACATTGTCACCAGTCAGCGCCGTCAGGTTGCCAGACACCGCCACAACCTCCATGGCACCTCCAGTATTATCATCAGCACTCTTGGACACATCTGAAAGAAGCGCAGACAAAATTGCAGACATGAACGCCAACTTTTGCGCTCCGTTTACCGCCGGCGTCAACGCGAACGCCGATGTCGACGCAGATATTTGCGCAACAGCGTAAAACTTTTTTCCCATTTGTAGCTCACATCTGGAGCGGCAAAACAACGGAAGGAGGAACGAGGTTGGTTGAAAAATTATATTAGACCGACAATAACGCCGATATTTCATGGATGATGTGTTACTGGCGATGACTACACTAATATATGCGTTGACGTCGACGTTGACGTTTACTCCGGAGGTAACGCAGCGAAAAAGTTGGCGTTCAGCGTCCGTTGTGAACGAGGCAATACTCTGGGGCGTTGTGTACACGTACACCCGTACAGGTAGGGTACTTTGCGGTAAACCCGACCACCTAAGCTCCTGCCAACTTGCTGTTACAGCAAATGATGAACCACATGGGTCATTTGAAAGCTAGGAGAGTTCAAGAAATCGATTGATATGATATGATATTTACCTAAGTATCGGTCCATTTGATTGCTGAGATATGCAGCCCTGAAACTTAGGTGGCCGGATTTTCCCATGGCCGGGCCTACCCCATGATACCCTAGTGTTTCTTACCTGTTGAGGTAGAAGCAGACATATTGGTTGCGAGAAGAATAGGCGCACCCACAGCGGAGCCTAACGCATTCGAAGCGGCGCAGAAATATCTGCCTTCGTCCGACATACGCACGTCTACGATTTGCAAAATCCCTGAGTCCAATTGTCGCAATCTACAACAACCCAAATCATCACATGACAGTAGTGTGGGGTAATTTGGACCGGAGGATAATAATTTGGGGCCATCCCAAACCTTTTTCCAGTTGGAAAAGGGGGAAAATAGGCGATCGTGCTATCAAAATCATCCAGATCCTTGTGTGTTGTTATCTGATGGTGAAATGTACACCCCAGGGTGGGGTGTACATTTTCCTGGCTTTTTACTTACCACCGCCCCTTCGATACAAGAACGCAGAGGTGGCGCAAATTACCCGCCAGATGGCCCAACTTACCCCGCATAACCGTTCTCACACATAAATCAACACAGATGATCGGGTCAAGCGAAAATGGCTAATACATGAGGACTGACTCGAGCCATACAACATGCAGACTAGCCCCTCTATTAGTACACCCTGTTCAGGGAAAGATTTGCACTGCCATGCCTGGCCATTCATACCACAGTGCGAAGGCAATTGCCAGCTGATGTAACAATAATAGAAAAGCCAGAGCACCAAATCTTTCCGTGAACAAGGTATAGATAGACAGACATGTTGCGTACTGCGTGCGTACGTATGGCAACAGCGTCCGAGGCCAGTAAGTGTTCGAAAACAAAGCTGTAGCAGGTAAAGGCGAGTTTAGCCATCTGTCTGTCCTTGGACCGGCACGTGGTCGTGTGCCTGAAGTCTACAGCTGTGACGGAGGGTAGTGGGTTCGATTCCCGTTCGGTCCTATTTCTCTCCCCTTTTTCGGGGCCCAGCTATCGCCATACGGAACGCGGCACATCACAGACATACAAGAGCACAGTTCACACCATCTCGAAGCAACCCAACCCACACCTCTCATCCTTGAGAAGGGCACGCCAATCATCGTCTCCCATCTCCTTGAGCCACGTTACTACTGCAGGCGGATACAGATCGCCTGTTGGCAAGGCGCAACGCAACCTCGCCACTCCGCCTACTTTCGCAGCCACCAGGGCGGCGCCACTGTCGCTTCCGTTTACGAAAACCGGAGGCCGAAGGATCCTGAGCTTTGCCGGCGGACTCAGTAAAGTTCCCTGCCATTTGTCTTGTCGTTGAGCAGTTGTAAGGGCGCACTGATACAGGCCGCCATCTTGGTTAAGCGCCGACAGTTTCACGGCTAACTCCTCCCCCTCCGTCGACAGCCAATCACCGTCGAGCAGCCAGCGAGGACGGAGTCTGATTGGTCCGTTGCCGCTTTCGTTTTTCGCCGTCGACGACGCTGATTCGTCGACGCCGCCGCAGCGAAAAACGACGACGTCGCCGAGCGCGCCGGAAACGTCCGTCGGTGATTGGGTGAATCGGAGCCGGTTTTCGACGGAGACGACGACTGCAAAAACCGAAAGGCACAAATGCATACCAAACATGCAGCAGAAAACACAGCTTCTTCGATGTATGTGTACTCATGCCGCGTTCACCAGACGTCCGTAAATCCGTATGTCCGTAAATCCGTAACGTCCGTAAACGTCCGACGCATCTAGGAGTACATGGCACACCGCAAACAACCATGTACGCTTACGGATTTACAGACGTTAGGATTTACGGACGTACGGATTTACGGACGTCTGTTGAACGCGGCATCATTCGCATTGGGGACAAATGCGCACCAGCGTACGCTCGATGTACAAGGAGCGTACGCCCTGCGCATCTACGGCTGTCCATGCCTTTGCAATTTTGCATATATGCCGAGCCGTGGATACGCGGAGCGTACGTCAAGCGCATGTCCCCTCTACGTGAATGAGCCTAAAGAAGCCCTGCCTTATTTGGCACGCTAGCCGACATCAATAAAAGAAATTATTCAGCATCTCAACGCCTTTATGCCGCAAATCAAAGCCCGTTGAAAACAGGACGAAATTTAGAGCAAAATGGTCAAGTAACCTGCCAAAAATAGCAGCTATTTTTGGGCCTAATTTTGAACATTGCGATGCCTTAGCATTGAGCATATACTGAAAAGGCTGTTTCAACAATTATTACCTCCGCTTTCTTCTGCGATTTTCGTCGCTCCAAGTCCGCAGAGCAGAAATAGGCAGAAAATTTTCAAATGCTTTCGATCAGGCTTCAATACAGCTTCCATTTTCATCCTGGACTCTTCGCAGACATGATGTAATCCAACTGGAAAACTTTCCCAAACCTGCCTCTTTTCTTCGCAAACCGCGCACAACACACAACACTGCGATGCGAACTGCCTGCCAGCCAACGCGAATTCCTATTTTACAGTACGTACGTACACGCATAAAATCTCCAACCCCGCACGCACCCTTCTTTCTTCTTTATCTCGCTCACGCTCCCCTTTCGCTATTCGCCTTACTCCATAACAGCAGTTGTCGCTTCGACCGCCTCGCCTCGCCGAATTTGAGCAGTATTAGTTATCACACACGCGCAAAATAATTGCATCGGCGTGCTTTGCCTGTGTGTGATAACTACAGCTCAAATTCGGCGAGGCGGTCGAAACGACAACTGCTCTTATGGAGCAAGGCGAATAACGCGCTTCAACACACGCAGAGAGAAGTGGGCACGTGGCCAACTCCCTAGCGGCACCTCGCGGGCAGTTACGAAAGCAGTTACTACACGAATACGCTTCTGTGCGCAAGCGTATTACCTGGGTTTGTAAACCAGTTTTCTTCGCTCCTTTTCAAAACACTCTTTGTTGTTGGTATTCAAAAGGGCAGCTCTACCATTACGCACACTTTACACCTTTATCTGCGCAGGTGATCAGTAGCGTTCAAGAATGACGCTAAAGGTGAACGCGTACCGAACAACGAAAGGGATGTGCTGAAAAAAATCCAGATTTTGTTGTTGTTCAAGCAAGGGGAAAGGAAGGAGCCATAAGGCGTACAGGTACCTGCATTGCATAGGCAGCAACACAGTAGCGCAAAGAACAGACACAGGAGCACAGAATATACTGTAAACGGGGAAATTTTCGGATAATTCGGACAAAAGGTTCTGCTCATCCGAAAATTTTACCAGGAGTGTTTTCCTTTGACCAAGCATAAGTTTCGTCCCAAAATTACCCACGTCCGAAACGTTTGAAAGGCCCTCTCTTCTAAAATAAAGACCATCCTAAAATATCCCCATTTACAGTATCTTGTGCCGTTAAATGATGGGGGCGCGCGGGTGACTATTGAGAAAGGCAAAAATTGCCTGTTTGTACAGTTGACATTGGTTTCACCTGTTTATCGCTCTTCGCGCCTCTCTCTGCTGCTTCGAAAATCAAAACAACGGTGGAAAATAGGGACCCCTGGTGGTATGTAGGGTACTGTGGGGTAAACCCGGCCATGGGGTAAACCCGGCCGCCTAAAAACTGTGAACTTGTTGTGAACTTGCTGTTTCAGCAAAATGATGAACCAAACAGCTCATTTGAAAGAGGACAGTTCAAGGAATCGATTGATCCAACATTTTTCTCGATCGATCCATTGGTTGCTGAGATACTATGCACTCTGAAGCTTAGGTGGCCGGATTTTCCCATGGCCGGGTTTACCCCATAGCATTCTACTTTAAATCGGAGGGGCGTAACGCATGTTGTAGGGTACATGCATAATGCGTAGGGTCGTATACGTATGCGTAACATAGCACAACTCTCGTTGGCCAATACAAGTTTTACCTTTACAGTACCCAGACATTACACGCACACGAACAAAATGACAACAGCAGGAGACACAGACAAAAGGTATTCGTCACAGGCATGCATGCCTGCAGACAAGTTCACAAGATGCATCGAGCAGGGTGCTGTGGGGAAATTTCGGGCATCTCTAGAGTATTGACACGAAAAACGAGGCAGGGCGCAATAAGGTGAAAAAATTGTTGCACCCCAAAAATTGGTGGCCAGAGGCGCATAATTTTTATGAGATTACTGAAAACGATTTAGGAAGCCTCGTTTTGATAGGCCACCTCCGTTTCGTTTGCGTCCCAACAATTTTTACCTCGCATCTGTACCCCTGAGCCCCAATGTAATCAGCTTGTGTCAAAAACAGCTGAGAACGCAACTGAAAATCCAGTAAAAGTACTTATCCATCCAGCCGTTTTTTGATAAAAAGCAGCACATTTTGCAAAACCTTGAATTTCCGTCCGAAATTACCCCACCTTCTTCCCTTTAGGTAGAAAGACAAATGAGCTTGGCCGCTCATGGGGCGACAGAATTACGAAAACAACCGGTGGAAGAAGAAAAAAGGTGCCCTGGTTTCACTTTTCATCGATAGGATGATCTCACATCCGTAGGGGGTGTATCCTGTATTCACGACTTGCGCTACAAATTTTTGGGTGCTCGCGAGCTGACCTCTCTTCTTTCAGTGCATTTTTAGATCGGTGATAGCGGAGATTGTCGATGCCGTTTAGCCAGCCATCTGAGAGCAGAAAAAACATGCTGAACCACTGAATTGTCGAATTATTCAACGGTACATGCTTTTTCGCTCCCAGATGACCACTAAATGAGATCGACGACCGCGTCGACGGTTAAAAAACAGGGGTCACCTCCTCGCAACCACCTAGAATCTTTTAGCGCAAGTTGTGCATACTGGATCATACGACTGTATACAAGACAGCAAAATAGCCTGTTCTAATTCAGTCACTCAATCATGTACAGCTGCCTGAATCAACTCGCGCAAGCGGGGAACATCCACTTCCTTCTCGCCGTAAAGGGCAGCAGACAGTTGCTCTTTCAGCTCGCACTCTTTTCGCTTCTCCTTCTGAAACAAAAGCAGACATCGCTATTTCATTCCATTCCCCATTGCCATTTCAAAAGTCCAACAGCCCAAGGTGCAAGGGTCATCCATCATAGCTCTTCTTTACGCCCTTCCAAATTTATCAGAATGCCGGCGGTACGTAAAAACACCTCACGATGTTCCGCATTACAATGTATGCAAGAGATTTGCCTTGTACTGCACGTACCGTATGGAGGGTACTATGGGGTAAACCTGGCCATGGGGTAAACCCGGTCACCTACGCTCCTGTATGAACTTGCTGTTTCAGCAAATGATGAACCAAACAGCTCATTTGAAAGAGGAGAGTTCAAAGAATTGATTGTCATACTTGTCTCAATCAGTCCATTTGGTTGCTGGGATGAGACATGCAGCCCTGAAACGTGGGTAGCCGGACTTTCCCATGGCCGGGTTTTCCCCGGAGTACCCTACATGGCACGGCACATGGTTGGCTTGTTTTCCTTTTCGTTGTGCCAGATAGCGTATGGTACCGAACCGAAGGAAAAAGCCAATTCATACAGGCCTACATAGTGCTATAGTACAAATTATAATTCTAGGACCCATGTATTATTTATCTCGAGAACTACGCGACGTAGAGCAAAGCGGTCAAAACTTCCACGGATAACTTTACATTGTAGCTCGCCTCTCCAATAAAAAAAACCGTTTGATTCTATCTGCTCTCAGTGTCGAGATCTCGCCAAATTCCTTCAGCACTGAAATCGTGTCACCTTTCGGCAGACGCTAAACCACGCAAACCACGACACCCTACGACCCTGTACGCCCGATGCGCATTTTCATCGTCTTCATCACGTATGCTTATTTCTGCCATTTTGATTTTTCGGGAGTTTGCGAGGTTTAGAATTGCCCAATGGTCCACGCCCGATTTGGCGATTTTAGTACTGAAGAAATTTGGCGAGATCTCGACACACAGAGCAGCTGGAGACAAACGGTTTTTTTTATTGGAGAGGCGAGCTAAAGTTACCTATCCGTGGAAGTTTGACCGCTTTGCTCTACGTCGCGTAGTTCTCGAGATAAATAATACATGGGTCCTAGAATTATAATTTGTACTTTAGTTTAGTTTTAGTAACCACGTATGTACGTAGTTCGTTTGTACATACGTACCTGGATGTTTCTTGACCTCTCCAACTCTCTGAGCTTGGCAGAGGCATCCTAAAACAGTAAGATAAAAAAGATATGCATTATTGCACGATTTTTTGCGGGCATTCTTGCACCTATTGGCATTGCGCAGTCAAAATGCTGCACCCTCCATGTACGGCAGGGTACTGTGGGGTAAACCCGGCCACTTAAGCTTTTCTGAACTTGCCGCTTCAACAAATGATGAACATGGTAGCTGATTTGAAAGAGGCGAGTACAAGGAATCGATTGGTAGAATACTTGTCTCAATCGGTCTTATGGTTGCTAGATATACTATAGGTGTCCGGTTTACCCCCGTGTCCGGGTTTACCCCATAGTATTCTATTGCATACCTCGATCACGCTATTCGGCAGCTTCACCATCCGTGCAACTTCGACGCCTAAACTTTCTTCCGCCACACCTTCAAAAGGCACGAGAACTACGATAAAAGTACGTGGCACGGGGTGGCAACTCATCTGAAACATCACAATCGCGAGTTCACCCAGAGACGACGAAATGCTTCGTTTACTGTGTGTTATGGAAGCACTATGGGTGAACTCGTGACGTTGATGTTTCGGCGTAGGCCTAGTACCCGGCTGTAGACGGTAGAGTAATGTCAACTCGTGTCCTTCCACGGAAGCGGCCATCTTGAAATTTTTCACCGTTTTCTGCTCACCAGCTAAATCCGCCAACTCGTGAAAGTGAGTGGCGAACAGGCAGAAGGATTTCAGATGTTCTACAATGTACCTGCAAACACATAAACCTACACCATACACCTACACGTAACACATAAACCTGGGGGAAGGTAAAATGCACTTGAAAAAAATAATACAGATGGGCCAGCTCGCAACCACTCATATTAGCGCAACTGGTCCATAAGAAGACACTCATATTAGCGCAACTGGTCCATAAGAAGACAGCTTGCTTGCTTACTCTGCAATAGCCCAAGCCAGGCCGAATCCATCGTACGTTGACGTTCCTCTTCCCAATTCGTCTACAATTATCAACGAGTCCTTCGTCGCACCCTGAAATGAATGAATCCCGAGCTTTGCAGCACTTCCAGCATGAAGGTGCGAAATAGCATACATCACTATTACTCCAAAATTACTTATCAGTAACCCCCATAACCCCTCAGTAACCCCCACATTTTCACCCCACCCTCCTAATAACCTCCAATATCGCCGAGGTCTTCAGCATGAAAGTGGAGCATTCTTAATCACTATTACCCCACAACCCTCCCACAATTACCCCTGAGTAACCCCACATTTACCCCAGAGTATCCCCACCCTCCTAACCTCCAATATCACCGAGGTCTCCAGCATTTCCAGCATGAAAGTGGAGATGCCCTTGGCCTGATCATCACGATTACCCCATATTTACCCCTCAGCAACCCCCACATTTTCACCCCACCCTCCTAACCTCCAATATCGCCGAGGTCTCCAGCATTTCCAGCATGAAAGTGGAGATGCCCTTGGCCTGGTCGTCGCTGGCGCCCACGCGCGTGTAGATGGCGTCGGCTGGGCTGAGTAACGCGGAAACGCAGGGCAGGAAGCAGCCCATCTGGGCCATCAGCTGACACAGCGCCGTCTGCCGCAGATATGTACTCTTGCCGCCCATGTTCGGCCCCGTGATCAACAGCAACTCCGTGTCGCCTGCGAATATTTTTACGAAGAATTGATAAGAATTTTGGTGGATGCTGCACGAACAGGCTATGTACGGGTATACGTACAGCAAGTACTTAAACTACTGTACGTGCATTCGAAGCATTCCACGGCACGTAAGCACGACTTTCATTGCAGCTGATTGCAGCGCAGTTTTCCCGCGCTTCACATAAAAATTGTATTTCATTCTTGACATATTTATTTCGCATTCTTGTGCCACAGAATTCAAAACAAGACCGCCTCTGAAAAACTGATCCTTTACACACGCAGCTTCCGGTCCATTCTTTTTCTCATCTCCGCAGCGACCAGTCGGCTCTCCCTTTTTCTCTCCGCCTATTCCTTTTTCTTTCTTCGTAGCTCCCTCTTCTGCTCTGCAATCTTCCACAAGCAATGGCGACCAACCTGGACAAGACTTGCCCCTCCTTCTCTCTCTCTCCAGCCCGTACTCAAGAGGATTCTTCAGGCAGCAACGACATGCACCATCAAGCCCCACTCACGCCGTCATCCGAAGAACTTCAGGAAGACCTCGCGCAACTACTGGGGGCGGTTCTGGCCTCCTAGGAAATCCGGCAAGCTGTCATGATCAAAAGGGGAATATTGTGTGACTCAGGTCATCCAGGTGTGTAGTTCAACGGTTAGGGCGCTCGCCTGGAACGCGAGAGTTCCAAGGTTCGATTCCCTGCTTGCGCATTTTGCAAATTTTCCTTCTCGAATCATAATATGGAGCAGTTTCTCCGAATTCGTACCGTACTCGCTCCGTTTTCTTCCAAAAATGCGCATGTGAAGTGAACAGCCGAGTTTTTTTTAAAATTAAAATTTCAAAGACGTGCGAACAACCCACTTTCGTTTGTCCACACCCACACCGAATTCACTCCGAGCTCGGTCCGAATTCACTCCCAGCTCGGTCCGAACTCGTTCCGAGCTCGTAATGTAGCAGGCCGCCACTGAAAGGCTGCCAAAACCGCCCTGTAGGTCAGCTAGTTCAACCGCAAAAGAAGCCCAAGGCAGGAGGGTGGAGACGTCTGTTCCGGTTCGGCGCTGGTGGCAAGAAGCACAGTCAGCAGGCGACACACGCGAACACCCCCAAGCATGCCAAAGCAGCCCTTTTCGCCCTGCTTACCTCAGCGGATGCGCTGGACAAGCACGAGGCGCAGATGCACCAAATTCGAGGCAGTCTTGTTCAGCTGCAACATACCGTGGCGCAGAGGGAGCTGGATGCGGAGGAGAACTCAGAACTTTTAAAGGGGGAATCTGGCAAAAGAATTGATGACAGAGGGAGGCTACGTCTCAAAAAGTATACGTGTGTAAAAGTTTTTCCTCTTTCCTTCTAAACCCAAAGTTGATTGTGATGCCCGAAAATTGAAACTTTCATTCCCGTCCTCAAAAACACTTTTTCCGCCAGATGCCCCCTTTATGAGCGGAGGCGCTAGTGGTGACGGAAAAGTTGCAACGACTGGACGGCAGCCTCACCCAGCTGATGAATGAGCAAGTGAGTGGTAGCGCCAGCGACTCAGTGCACAAGAGGAAAGAACTATAGTCCGTCTGCTACAGGGTAGCGAGAGTGTTCCAAACAAACGGTTTTACGCAAAATAGTAAAGACAACGAATTTTCCCGCAAATCACACAAAATGTTTTCCCGCCACACTGTTTCTCGATATTATTATTTCCCGTCTTTTCAAACTCGCGCATTCTCCTTTGTTTGCGCTAAGGCATAGCGCCAACAGCAAAATAACGCGCCACGACAAGTTATATCACGCAAAACCTGCTCGAGACACTCGCAAACCGCTACCTTGTAGCAAACGGACTTTTAGCTGGAAGGAAAGACCAGCAAACATCCGCCACCCCCGCTTCCAAAACCACCGCGCTCAGCCAATCAACAACGGACGACGACGCCGACTACGAGCCTCTGCCGTCGCTCAGCCAATCAACGGAGGAGACGCAGGGGCCGACAACGGGCGGCGCTGATTGGCCCAAACCGCCGTGTCTCTCCGACGCCGTGCGTGTCCTGCGCGTTTCGGCCGCGCAGGCTGTGGACTGGTGGGAGAAGAAAGAGAAGAAAGAGAAAGGAAGCGAAGCGGAGCAGGACTACGTACTCGAGTCGTTTCACGATCATTCTCGGGGCTAAACTACTCTGCTGTACATACGGGTGGACATTACTAAAGGGGAGCCATGATGGGCAAGGCTTGTGATAGATAGGAATCTACAGCAGCAGATGCATTCTTCAAATTTTAAAATTTCGGCCAGAGACAAAACGAAGCAGCTGAAATAATGCAACAATGCAAAATGCCCCAATGATCGCCACTTGGCTCCCCTTTAGCAGAAACTTCAGCGGGGCTCAACTCAATACTAACTATGTGACAATCTCTCAGTAAAAGGTGCTCCTGCGTTACTTGTGTGCATTGCTACAGTCCTCATAGCACTTATAGCAGTGCGCTACACACGTGAGTTTGAGATTGAGTTGAACTTCTGGTGTTCTGAAAATTTCCAGCTTCGCAGACGCGTGCGTTTCCTCGTACGTAGATACAGTTACAATCTTCTTACCTTCCCGCATGTGAACGCTGTTCGGTATGAAAGCCATGCCACTCTGTTCGTCCAAACAAGGATGCCGACTCTGCACCAGCTCCAAGACGCGAGGACCTGAAACAAAAACCTTGAAACGTCAATCTCACCAGTTCACCCAGAGACGACGAATTATTTCCATGAGCTGTGTCATGGCAGCAGTCCGGGTGAACTCATGACTTTGATGTTTCGGGTGGTCGTGACCCTGGGGCACCTCGCGACCATCCAGGAATCACAACGAAACTTGCAAATAGAGCAGTGCGCAACTCACCTTCGGTTTTGAATTGCGGTCGCACATACTGTGGACTGGCGGAAGTCGCAGCTACAGACAAAGACACCATCACGTCCAATAGAGAAAGTAGAGATGAGAGAGATTTCAGGGGTTCCGCATAACCAGCTAGAAAAGACCATACATGAATTCACTGAACAGTACCTTTTCGATAGTTGAGTTCTTATTCTGGGGTAGTCGCACTAGCAAGATGACCCCGGGACATAACCAGTCGAAACGTCAAAGTCACGAGTTCACCCAGATAGACGATGTCTTTCGTTCCTGTGTTATTATTCGAGCAGTCTGGGTGAACTCGCGACTTTGATGTTTCGGCTGATCATGACCCGGGGCCACCTTGCGACCACCCGCAGGATCAATAACTCAAGCAGAGAATACTACTTGTTTCATCCTGTTCTTCAGTGTGTTGAAGAGCGCTTCTCTGGAAATGCACCTTAGGTACCTTTTTATGGTCCAGCAGCCATTTTCCAAACATATTGAGCCTTCCGCATTACATTGCTGACCAGTTTGCAATTTTAACCCCTCCTGTATGCTGAGATACGGCTGCTGGTAGGCCCAATTTTCCCCCCACTTGCCCGCCACTTTTTTCAAAAATTCTTAGCATCATTTTACTCCATTTTCTTCGCTGATTTCGGTTTGGGGCATGCCCTTTCGATATTTTGATGAATATGGCGTGATATAGTCCAAAACGCGGTAATTTTGGCTAATTTGATCATTTTCGTCAATTTTTTATGGTGTTTTCATCAAAATATCGAAGGGGCATGCCCCAAACCGAAATCTGCGAAGAAAATGGAGTAGAATGATGCTAAGAATTTTTGAAAAAAGTGGCGGGCAAGTGGGGGGAAAATTGGGCCTACCAGCAGCCGTATCTCAGCATACAGGAGGGGTTAAATTGCAAACTGGTCAGCAATGTAATGCGGAAGGCTCAATATGTTTGGAAAATGGCTGCTGGACCATAAAAAGGTACCTAAGGTGCATTTCCAGAGAAGCGCTCTTCAACACACTGAAGAACAGGATGAAACAAGTAGTAGAGCAGTGAGGAAGACCCACGAAAACGAGCCAGGAATCGAGCCAAGGACCTCCAACTCTTCATAAGATCGTTCTACCCACTGAGCCACGGCCTCGTACCTCCGACTTCGATGATTTTCGCTATAAGATCCTCCTGCGCCCTGTCGTAGGCAGACTTCAGCTCCATGTAATGCTCGTTGAACTCGTCCAATCGCGTGCTACTGAAGCGTACGCCGCCTTTGTACGTGTCCAACACGCGGATCTCCTTGGTACTGCGCAGAGTTTTGTCATCCTGGAAAGTTGAGGTTTCAGGAAGCGATGAAGAAATAGCGAGAAAAACAAGCGATTTTTACCTTGCGTGCCACGCGAAAGAAGTAGCCGGATTGGGGGTTTTGTTCGAGTTTCACGGAATCCAAACCGAGTCGTTTTGATACCTGCAACAATGGGTGGCATGCGATAGTAATGTGCATACAGCATATGTACATTACGTATACGTAAATAAGTGCATAAGGCAACCCTTGAGAAGATTGGATGGCATAAATAGAAGGGTGTAGTAGTAAAAAAAGTTGGGCTGGGGCTATAGACTACTATGGGGTAATACGGCCAAGGGAAAATCCGGCCACTCATGGCTGCATATCTCAGCAACCAATGGCTCGATTGAGACAAGATAGGATATCAATCGACTCCTTGAACTCTCCTCTTTCAAATGAGCTGTTTGCTTCATCACTTGCCGAAACAGCAAGTTCACAGGAGGTTTAGGTGGCGGTGTTTACTCCATGCAGGCCGGGTTTACCCCACAATACCCTCCGTTACCCAACAATACGGTACCACGTTTCACCCTTCAATTTTCCAATTCATTTTCCTTCCCCTCTTTACTTTCTTCCGTTCCGTCTCCATCTCCGTCTCCACCTCGTCCACTTTCAGTCCCAATTCCGCCAACTCTTCATCGCAGTCGGGTCGCACCCGGAAACTGTAGGTCTTCTCGTAGTAGGCCAGGTCCACCGTATGCTCAACCAGGGCGGAAAACTTTCCGAACACTTCCGTCAGATGCTGTAGAGCAAATAAACAGAGAAAGAACAATACTGTAAAGCTTCGTGTATAACCCGGGTGATAAAAATCGTTAGTCACCGATTCGAGGAGGCCAAGCAAAATGCGCCAAATCATCACCAACATGCTTATTCTGCTTTATTTGCGCGTTTTCAAAATTTTGGTTAGGGGAGAAAAATCGTTAGTCACCAAATGGGGGTTATATACGAAGCTTTACAGTAGGTAGTAGGTACGCAGTAGCGGTAGTCCTCTTTTTCTCCTCTTCACGTTCTTTATTACCCCAAAACTACCCCCCAATTGCCCCACATACTGGAGCAAATACATAGAAAACAATAAATACATAGTACAAAACAAGCGCTATCCTCTTATTTTCCTCTTCTATATTACCCCACAATTACCCCCAAAATTACCCCACGTACTCAAAAACCCATACCCCAAAGTTACCCCACATGCTCTAAACCTACCGCCAACGGTTCGAGGAACGTTTCGGTGATCGCCGCCGCCGTTCTTTTCTCTTTCTCCTCCTTCCTTCCTGCTTCACTGCTGTTCAGCAACTGTTTCACCGTGTCCGCGAGCTTGGGCAGGAACTGAATCAGCTGGTGCAGTCGATATGCGTCCTGCAGTGTGGCCTTGTGTCGCACCAGGCGCTTGAGAATGCGAAGACAGTCGGGTAGGCGACTGAGTTGCTGCAGATGCAGCAGTTGGCGTACCATGGCATTGGAAACCAGGGATTCCACCACGTCTAGGCGCTCTTCTGAAGAAGGAAAAAGAGAGGGTTACGCTACATAGGGTACTGTGGGGTAAAGCCGGACACGGGGTAAACCCGGACACCTAAGTTTTTCTGAATTTGCCGCTTCAGCAAATGATGAACTGGTCGCTCATTTGAAAGAGGAGAGTTCAAGGAATCGATTGGTAAAATACGTACTTGCCTCAATCGATCGTATGGTTGCTGAGACATCGTATGTTTCCCCATAGTACCAAGTCCACAGCTGTGACCGAGGGTAAACGGGTTCGATTCCCGTTGTTCGGTCCTATTTCTCCTCCGTCCCCCTTTTCGGGGCCCGGCTATCGCCATAAGGAACAACGCAGCAAGTCACTACGGCATGCACAGAGCAAGCGAAAAAGTATGGAGCACCGATTTGTCTGAGATCCCTCAACGGCTGTCGTATCCATTCGGCCAGTAGTTTCTGCCCCGGGTTCGTCTTGCAATGGTTCAGCAGCGCGTACAACGTCCCGTCCTTGTTGCCACCTATGTACGTACGTATTGAAGAGTTGCGCTAAGCGATAATACGTACACGTGATTGCGATGTGAGTCGACTGTTTTACAGCGCAATTTCTGGAAGGTACCGGTGGGTAAGCGACAGTGGATACCAATCAGAAATTGCATTGCACTGAAAAACAGTGGGGTCAGCTCGCGACCACATTCTGTCGCTTTAGCGCAACTCGTCAATAGCAAAACAATTATACCCAGTGTATTGATTTTAAGCAGTGTCGTACTACACGGACAGTACGTACTGATCGGTTTGAGAAACATATTTGCATTTATGCATTCTTGATATTTCTGTATCTGTATCTATGCAAGCTACTGTTCTTCCTCGTATATAATGTTTAGGCCACGCACTGTAAGAAGACGAAAACAGTTCCAACGACCGCACAGCACCCGTGTCCAAACGAAGAAAGCGAGACAGATGAAAGGTCTGCAAGTGGAACCGACCCAAATTGCTCCTGTCAGCCAACAGACACAGATACTTGATCAAAGCGCCGAGACACCCCAAGGCTTCTGGCATATTTGCTTCAGCTGAAAAAATAGCTAGGCGATTTTCACGTGAAAAAAGGTAAAGAAGAGAGGAAAATAGACTATTCACTACTTGAGTTATGGTCACAAACTCACAACGTCACAGAGGTCACAAGGTAGCTTTGGGTCATGAACTGCCGAAACGTCAAAGTCACGAGTTCACCCAGAGACGACGAATTATTTCGTTACTGTGTTATGGGAGCAGCCTGGGTGAACTCGTAACTTTGATGTTTCGGCTGATCATAACCCGGGGCTTGACCACCGCAGGATGTGTACATGTGTTTGCACATACGCAGTATGGCAGCGTTCGGTGCTTCCTTTTTCTTGAATCTGAGCAATCGATTGAGGTCAGAGATAACATCCGTGTTTGTAAATTCGGCTAAATAATAGATGCAGAATAGGCAGATCAATGACCGAGTTTACCCCATAGCACCCTAATTCAGACGCATACCCCTTTTCCTCTGCGTGACGCATACGTCAGATCTTTTCAATGCAGATTCCAGCACATCACAAACCGATGAGGCGTCGGACGTACCGACAGGGATGAGACATTCCTTGGGCGCCAAATTCACGAAGACAGACTAATAAAAATGAAAACATACTCCCAAGTGGGAGGGTTCATTCATATATTGGAAGGAAATGCGCTCGGCGTACGCCATTCATGTCTTTGCATGTGTTAACCCCCTCCATAATCTCAGATCCCCGCCTTGCGGACACCCCCGGCTACGGCCATGGCCACTTTTTCCTGGTCGCAGCACCCCACAGCTATGGGCGGTCACGGCCGCAGCGTGGCCGCAAGGTGTGTATGCGGCCAAGCGGCCATCTGAGATTATGGATGGGGTTAACCCCTCCTCTATTTCGATGGTCGGACAACAAAACGGACAACAAACAACAAAACGGACAACAAAACCGACAACAAACGAACGATTTGTTGCCAACAATGACGCCAGGTCGGGGTATGTGTTAAGCCACTTAGCGGATCTCCCATTCTCCCCGATGTGAATGGGAAATCAAAATCACAATGCTATGTCACAATGATATAATATTCAGGGGTCGCGCTGTCGCGATTGGGTTGGTCGATAGCGACCCCGCGCTATTTAGTGAACGTTTGGATCGGTGCCTGCGGGGTCATCGACGTCATTTGGTATCAATTCTTCTTTTTACTCGTCCCTTTTCCGCTTCCAGATGACTGAACAACGTTTACATCCCCGTCGACACATATCTAAACTTTCACTAAATACGGCGGGGTCGATGTCGACCAACCCCATAGCGATAGCGCAATTGGTCCATAGAATAACAGTTGCACCCACACAGACCTCTGTATTCTGCAGATGCGGACTATCCGCGATTTCCGTCACGTAAAATGTGAACGTCTGCATGTCGCACGCTGCAATCGCCACCGCCTGTACAACATCCACAAATAGTATCATTCTGGAGTATGGACCAGTTGCGCTAAGAATAATTATGAGTGGTCGTGAGCTCCGTTGTGTATTACATTAGTTTTTCATTGCATTTTTGATCGGTAAGGGGAAGAGAAAACTTAGCTGAAAAAAGTGTAATATGGAGGGATCAGCTCGCGACCACTTATAATTCTTAGCGCAACTGGTCCATAGATACAACATGCAATGCTCAGCCACCTCTTGTACTTTTCACGTTTTACCCAGCATACACTCACGTACGTGTATAGCATAATGTACGTACATAATACACCAAAGGCACGCAAAAATATACGTACAAACCCACATGTCCAGACGACTGAGGGGCCAATTTCAATGCCATCACTGTTCCACTGGTAGCCAGTTCCTCTGATTCAGCCAGAACTTCTTCAAAATCCACCAGATTACCCGGCGATCCCTAACAGAAACATTGGTGCGCTACACACGTGAACTCCGAATTCGGAGCGCATAATACGTATGTATTGCAACCGATAGGGTACTGTGGGGTAAACCCGGCCATGGGGAAAACCCGGCTACCTAAGATCCCTTGAACTTGCTGTTTCAGCAAAGAAGCAACCAAAGTAGCTCATTTGAAAGAGAATTCAAGGAATCGATTGACATAATTGTCTCAATCGCTTGGTTGCTGAGATATGCAGCCCTGAAACTTAAGGCCGGATTTTATCATGGCCGGGTTTACCCCATAGCAACCTATTATAACACAACCTTCGCGAGAAGTTCCCATTCCACAACGCCTTTCTTGTCCGAATTCTGCCCATAAACTTCCAATCTGTAGCGCAAACTAAGCAACAGTTGCTGAATCATCCGCACGTATTGATTCTTGTTGATTATCACGTAAGACATACTGTTGCCATCTAAAAATAAATCTATATCACATAGGTAAGCAAAAACTATGCTTCAATACTTAGAACATTAGAAAATCTAGCAAGAATGCATAAAATGTATGGTACGGGCACGGGGGCACTAAAACTTTTCTCAATGACTTTGCCAACAGCCAAAATCTTGGAACCAAGCAAGAGCTATGCTTCAATACTAGCATATTAGAGAAGCTAGCAAGAATGCATACAACAATGCAAACATACCGTGCGTTTGCGTTGTCTTCACTACCGCTTCGCTCTTGAACACTTCTTTCGCGATGAGAGACGCATCAGAGGAATAGGCGGAGTAATAATCCTTCAAGAAAAGGCGAATTTAGTCTATACAGAGTGTCTCAAAATAAACCGTCCACCTTTCCGTGCATGTAACTCTGGAACCAAATCTTAGATTTTCATGCGGTTTCTTTTATTTTGTAGCCAAGGCTTCAACGCAGATGTATACAAAATTTCAACTATTTCATCCACATACTTCAGAAATTGCGACGGTTTGAATCTCGAAGCTCAAAATCGACGTTTTTCCTTAGTATGGAGAAAAATTACGGTCTTATTTCTCAAGATACCTTTTTGCACCAGTTGAGTATTATACAGTGAGAAAACTGCTTCCTTACCCCTTGGTCAAAAATCACCACTGTGCCACAAGCTTTGTGCTGAAAAAAAGGAACATCAAAATAGCATCATGCATGTTTATCATTGGGACAGTTACGGAAAAAATTGAAAAGTACATAGTTCAGCTCATTTGCCTGTCTACTTTTGAATCAGCCTTATTCCGCGTTCAGATTAGGGAAGTACGTACCTCCGTCGTATGTTCAACGTAAAGCCAAAACAGTCCATGCTCTTTTGTCGCTAATCTGAATGCGGCATTATTTTATATGGCTGATTCACACGGGAAGGAAATGCGTTGGGCGCACGCTCAGCGCATCCATGCCCTTATGTGTGACACCATATGGAGATGGACACGCCGAGCGTACGCCCAGCGTAGTATGTCTCCGACGTGAACGGGCCATTACTTCGCCGCACTTCCACTGTCAAGTCTTACATCAAGAATACGCAGCACTGGATTCCACTGTGCAGCTTCAGGTGTCAATGCCATAATCGGGAGCAAAATGTGAAATAATTCTCATGGATTCTTGATATAGACTTCTCCGTAACAATCGATTGGAGCAGTTTTGAGTTCGTACAGATTTCTTTCCGGTAAAAAGTACCTACCTGCAAAACTAGCGCTGAACCTGCAATACAATGCAAGTATGTTTCAGGCATAAATCGCTTGAAGTTGAAACAAAGAACATCAAGGTAAAGTCAACCCATTGGTTGATTTCCATCCAATGCAATCGCAATAACTTACACCATTCAGGAATCGAATTGCTTTACTCAGTATTAGTACAGTAGCAACCAAAGACAAGGAATGAACTTTTACTGAGAAATAATTGCTTGAAACAGTTGGCCGTTCCGTATTAAAATAGCTGCTCACTTAGCCAAAGAAAACCACCTTATTCTCACTCATTCGTTTTCCTGCGTTCTCAAACACATCCTTATCATGCGATTTCTTCAGTTTCTTCCACTCAGGAGACAGCATCACTTTCGCCATATTATCCGTGATCATGTTGAGCGCCATCTCTTTCAGTACGGCCAAGTTGTAGCGAGATCCCAACACAAACAACTTGACACAGTTGGCTCCCTCCAACTGGCTGCACAACTGCCAGTGACATTTCTCCTTGAGTAATCCGATATCGTACGCGTTCGCAGCATCTACAGAAAGGGATCAGTTACATATTACGTCACCGGCTGATGGCTGCTGGCAGGGGGTACCCCCCCCCCCCCCACGCCCCCTCGCCCCCCACCGTCACCGCTACCCTGTGGCCTCTACTATGTGCATTGTACACATATACAGGGTGTCTCATAATAAACCGAACATTTTACTCGCATATAACTCTTAAACCACACGTTAGATTTTCATGCGGTTTTTTGTGTTTAGTAGCCAAGGCCTTCAACTTAGATGTGTACAAAATTTTAGCTTCATAGGCCCAGGGGAAGCTGCTCAAACACATCCTTTCTCTGGCGGTCAAAAACGAGAGTTTTTCGAACTAGTGGAGGATTTAAGGGCCTCCTGTGCATTGTCCAAAATAAAATTAGTCTAGTAATGAAAAAAGATGTCCCAAAATGCTAGGAAATGTCTATCTCATGCATTAGGTATCTCCAGTGGCAGCATAGCAAACGCATGGAACAAGGTATCTTGAGAAATAAGACCGCAATTTTTGTCCATACTAAAGAAAAAACGTCGATTTTGAACTTCGAGATTCACACGGTCGTAATTTCTGAAATACGTGGACCAAGTTGCTGAAAATTTGTACACATCTAAGTTGAAGCCTTGGCTGCTAAATACAAGAAACCGCATAAAAATCTAACTTGTGGTTCCAGAGTTAAATGCACGGAAAAGTGTTCGGTTTATTTTGAGACACTCTGTATACTACATACATACGTACATCATCATCATCACTGCAGCCTCAGCTGCTGACACCCCCCCCCCCCCCCCCCCCCCCCCCCACCATCTGCATGACATCACTTTTCGGCAGTCCGAGGGGGGCCCTCCCCTAGCGGTGACGTAACATGTAAATGACGCCAAAGATGCCTCGCTCTCCCTCCAATTATGAATGGAAGAATTGTGACAAAGCAGTTTTAGACACTTGCGTAAACTTATTGTGTCTTGTGTCTTCCTCTGTTTTGTTCTGCTGACGCCTCGTTGTTGACGCAGGGGTACGTTATGTAGATTTTTTTTACAAATTGTAATCAAAAATGCAAACAATGCAATTTTTGCCACGATTGTGTCTTGTGTTTCACTCTTGCATACGTAGGAGAAGAACAGAAGACAAAATCGCGGCAAAAATTACATTGTTTGCATTTTTTGATTACAATTTGTAAGTAAAAAAATTCCACATAACGTACCCCTGCGTCAACAACGAGGTGTCAGCAGAACATAACAGAGGAAGACACAAGACACAATAACTTTACGCAAGTGTTTTAGACCTCTCATATTGAGAGGTCCTATATGGGGCCATGCATGGGGCATATAGGGTTATGCATGGGGCTATGTATGTATAGGGGGCGATGCATGGAACATTTTTATGTTTTTGAGAGGTGCGCAGAGCAGCGGCATATTTTATTTTAGGTCAAAAGCATGCGTTTTTTTATTTAGGACATAATTTTTGAGGCGAAAAAAAATGTTTAGGGAGCAGTGACGCCCATATGTTATTCCTGTCTAACACCCCAGTGAGTAGCTGTTATTCAGCGAGAATGCCATTTCATCTCATACCCAGTAGCTGTTCCAGTTCCAAACTGAGCAAATTGTCAGAGACGGATCCCTTGTAGATGCAGTGGAGAACCTCCATCATCGTCGCACTGTCTCTGTCAACGAAAATCTCATTGCTGGCCGCCTCGTCACATTCACGAGCGAACATAGCAGCGAAATAGTTGTTGGACACAAGAAGCACCTGAAACAGTAGTGGGGCTACACACGTGCTGAGGAAACTCACGGTGAATTCACGGTGAGTTTGATCTTCGAGTTTTATTTTTCGTGTAGAGCATTCTCACTTGCTCCCAAGCGCAAAAGTTTTCTCACGTGTTCACACGTGGTTATAGTCTGGCCAATAGCAGTTGGCACCTGAACTCAAGGCGCATTGCGTAAAATAGATTTACAAATGCGGATTTCTGTCCACGCTTCGTGTACTCCTATTTAGCAGAAGTACATGCAAACTACGCAACTCGCCTTGAGTCCAGGTGCCAACTGCTATTGGCCAGACTATAGTTTCAAACTCACGGTGAATTCACCGGCCTCCCTATGCTTCATCACATACTTATGAGGGATTCCCCGTGAGTTTACTCACCACGTGTGTAGCGCGCTAGTCAAATAACGGAAAGTTACTATGTACTGCGGAGACTATTGTTTCGTAAACATTCGGAATGCACTCTATGGACCAGTTGCGTCAAGAACAATTTTGGGTGGTCGCGAGCTGATTCCTCTCTCTCTCTGTATGCTACACTTTTTCAGTGTATTTTTATTTTTCTCTTCCCCTTACATTACCACCGATACAAAAATTCCCTGGAAAAATGAAATACAGAGCCAGATCAGCTAGCGACCACCCATTATTCTAAGCGCAACTGGTCCATAGTATTGTAACATGCCGCATTGCACACCTGATACATATGTATGTTGATTACATACAGTACAAAAACTGACCTCATGACACCAGATGACCATTCTGTCTGTCTTCGTGATAATCTTCACATTCAGTCTCTTTCTGGGATCAGCAGGTGGATGAGGGATTTCCACTCTCTCCTCTAGGGGGCGCTTTCGACTCTGTCCGGCTCCAGGAACGCTCTTAGACTTTCTGAATGCTGGATATCCTTGAGGCAGTGGTTCCCTGAGCAGACTGGCGTACAGGTCGGCGTTATAGCTTCCAGCTACCTCCTACGTAACTTACATTTCATGCATACATACAAATCCACATTCACTGAAGCGACTTTGTTTTAACCTTAACCCCCTTCGTAATCCCAGGCGTCCGCCTGTCCGTAGCCACCCGGCAAACCCCGTCCGCAGACGGGGCAAACCCCGTCCGTAGACGGGGGTTGGTTTTGCACGGACGTAGACGGGGTTTGTTTTTGCACCCCATCTACGGACGGGGTTTGCCGGGTGGATACGGACAGGCGGGCGCCTGGTATAACGAAGGGGGTTAAGCCATACTGAATATGACTATGATTGCCACAACTGCTACTTTATGCGCACTGGTGAGCACCGAAAAACGGATCGCCAGTACAAAGGGCGCACTGGTGCGCACCTGTGCGGAATTTTTCGCGCCAGCGTCGACCACCATCAGCCTTTTCTGTACTATTCCCAGCCGAAACATCAAAGTCACCGTTCACCCAGAGACTGCTATAACACTTGCATATCTTTGCCGCATCCGCCCTTTTAACTCCTCCTGTCCTGGCTTAAATCGGCGGCCGTTTGACGGTCATCCCGACGGCCGTTTTTTTGCCGTTTTACGGCCGTCCGACGGCCGTTACGGTTGTCCGACGGCCGTTTCCGCCGTCTTTTATTTTTCGTCGCTCGACACCACCGAAAATGGCAGGAGTCGAGAAAATTTGTTACAGTATTCCTTCGTTTTTTCTATGATGTCAGGTATTTTAGCCAGAATTTAGCCCACACGCGCGAATGTTCTCAGTTTTGACTCATTCTGCCTTCTCTCTTCGCTCCTTACGCTTGTGGTGGCATGGAGCGACGAAAAATAAAAGACGGCGGAAACGGCCGTCGGACGACCGTAACAGCCGTCGGACGGCCGTAAAACGGCAAAAAAAACGGCCGTCGGGACGCCCGTCGGACGGCCGCCGATTTAAGCCAGGACAAAAGGAAATGTTGTACTGGCATTTGTTAAAGTGCAGCGCAGCTCACCTCGAGAAGCAGCAGCTTCTTCCAGTCAAACAACTCCTTCCTCAGCTCGAATGTGATACCGAACTGAATAAATCCATCCTCATCGACACTGTCGCACTTGGTGTAGTCATCCTGACGTTGCATAAATGTTGGAACACCCATGCTGTTCCATGATTCAGATCGAGAGGCATTGAATTGCAGGGTTTGAAAGGATCTCATAGAACATGCGACTGAGTTCTTCACCACAAACCACTTGCCACCGCCAGTTAACATCTTAACTCCAGGAAACGAGCTGCGATAACGCAAGTACAGGGTGTCTCACGTAGACTTCCCTAACGATCCAGCTAATAACTTCCGTAGTACAACAGATATCAAGCTGAAATTTTGTCCCAAGGAACCTAAAAAAAATAGGAAACTTTCTGGCAAAACTTGAGCCAGATAGGTCAAATAGGAAAGAAATTACAGGCTTGAAAATTTTGGACCCGGTTTTTATTTTTATCATTTTCCGCACTGAGCATGGTTTCAAGATTAGAATCTTCTGCTCAACATGGTGAAGCATTTTCTGGCTCAAATTTTTCCACAAAGTTTCCTATTTTCTTGGGTTTCTGGGGTCAAAATATTAGCTTGAGAAATTACTGTAATACGGAAGTTATAAGGCTTGGTCGTTAGGGAGGTCTACGTGAGACACCCTGTAAAATTGCAGATGATCCCTGTACTCCTTGTGGCTACAAATGCCACCATTCGGCCTGACCTCGAGCTGCCATTCATATCCGATGTGATTGTGGAGGGTTTTGAAAACAGGACTACGCACAGAGTTATTGAACTGCTTTCCATTGAGCTTCTGTGGGTCGCAAGGCCAAACGTACTGGAATTTCATCATCTGTGGACCAGGAGGATTCGCATTCGCCATTTCGCCAACTGAAAACACTGAATCGTCACACATTCCAGCACATCACGTCAAGAATCTATATTGTATTGCAGATGTATACAGGGTACTATGGGGTAAACTCGGCCACCAACGTAGTACAAGGTGTCCCACGTAGACCTCCCTAACGATCCAGTTTTATAACTTCCGTATTGATACGGAAGTTATAAGGCTGGATTTAAAGAGTCTACATGGGATACTGTAAACGGGGAAATTTTCGGACGGAGGTAATTTTCGGACAATTCGGACAAAAAATTCTGTCCGAAAATTTTACCGTCCGAATTTTTTATATGTACAATTATTCCTACATATGTACATACTGTAAACTGCGGCCCTTATCATTATGCATTAGTGTGTTGTAATTACGTACACCCATACAGTACTGTGCCTATTTTAGCACGCATACAGCCATATGTTACCACTAAATTAGCGAAAGCTCATCGATCTCTATAGGTACATACGAACGTAAGTCTACTGTACGTACGCATCAGACAATGTAGCTGTGCGTACACGCACATTGAGTTCTGGCATCTGCCTGAAAATTTCCCCGTCCGAAAATGTTGAAAAAGCCTTCTGTCCGAAAAAGACCATCCGAAAATATCCCCGTTTACAGTACCCTGTAGAACTCACGTGCCTGAGTTTACCTGCCTATAATACGGAATAGGCTTGCCTGTAATGCAGAAGTTATAAGGCTGGATCGTTAGGGAGGTCTACATGGGACACCCTGTAGAACTCAAGTGCCTGAGTTTACCCCACAGACTACAGAACTTTCAAAGAATATGCTATAGTACAAATTATAATTCTGGGACCCATGCATTATTTATCTCAGGATCTAGCCAACGTAGCTCAAAGCGGTTAAAAATCTCTCGATAACTTTAGCTCGCCTGGAAAATAAAAAAAACCGCATCCGTCTACGTGCCCTCTGTGTCGAGAAATCGCCAAATTCCTTAAGTACTAAAAATGTACACTTTTTTCGATTATTCAACATAACTGAACAAGCCGCAAATACTTTTTCATTAGAAGTAACCTATCCTATGTAGAATTTGATGCAGATTCAAAAATAGTATTGGTGTTTCAAAAAATTTAACCCCTACCCAAAAATTGTCAAAAATATACAAATTTTGCAAAATTATATACTAGGGGTTAAATTTTTTTAAAACACCGATACTGTTTTTGAAATCTACCCCAAATTTTACATAGGATAGGCTACTTTTAATGAAAAAATTTTTGCGGCTTGTTCATTTATGCTGAATAATCGAAAAAAGTGTACCTTTTTAGTACATTTTTAGTACTTAAGGAATTTGGCGATTTCTCGACACAGAGGGCACGTAGACGCATGCGGTTTTTTTATTTTCCAGGCGAGCTAAAGTTATCGAGAGATTTTTAACCGCTTTGAGCTACGTTCGCTAGATCCTGAGATAAATAATGCATGGGTCCCAGAAATATAATTTGTACTATAGTGTGGTGCAGCCAACACCATCAACGTACTACCCAAAATTCACCCAAGCTTCGGACCAAAAGAATAAACAACTTTACTTCCGATTAGCAGTTACAGTTACAACGCTGGCTTTCCTAACGAGAGATTGAATCATTCAGAAAACGAAAAAAAACAATACCTATTCTCATCCATATTTTACAGTTCAGTGGCATTTGGTAAACAATAGAACAGAAACCACGATTGCATACATACAGGCCAAAAAACTCGTACAAAGAATACCGCATTAGCTACGAAGATGCACGGCTGCCTTTGTATCCACTGTAGATTTATGTACAGTATTAGGAGTACCATAAAGCTTGTACTCCTAACAGTATGCATATATTGGCTAGCGTTATACACTGCTCCTTATAAAATAATAGCCTTCCAAACAAAGGTACTCGTTTGCTTTTCATTGAATCTGCGGGTAGAAGACTCAACTAGTCAATACACGACACATGTACTCTTCGCATATGCATTCTTGCTCATCTGTACGTACGTACTACGTACAAACTCCACCTGCACAAATATCCTGAGTATTCTGTACAGAAAAGACCACATGAAAGAAATAATGTACAGTGCACATACAAGCCATCGTCACCGACCATTACGTTAGTTCATACGATAATTGCAAAACAACTATGAAAACAAAATTTCTTCATGCCTAAGTGTCCATTCTCGGCGGCAAAGATTTTCGATAGCAAAGGCGAGAATCGACTATTTGAACTTGCTTTCAGTGAATCTATGAAGTTTTTCATGCTGAATCAATCCCACCCCATGTCCTGTTGCGATTTTGCCTCCTCTCAAAGTTTTCTCTGCGAGGAGGCAAAATCGCAATGAGACGGGGGAAGGAATTGAATCAGCATAAAAAACTGCATAGGTTCACCGAAAGAAAAGTTCGAAAATCACCTTTGCCGCATCCGCCCTTTACATTCACTTCGCCTTTTTACCAATGGCCTAATGAACCTTGTCCTTATGCAACGATCGATCTAAATGCGCCACTTTCTCCTTGTCCTTAGCGGAGTAGTGATTTTTGTCCTTATGCAGCGACTGATCTAGAGCCGGTCGTTTCAGCAGAGGCGAATCCCAAAGAGCGGAGGATGTGCGTTTGTGAAACCTTTTGCGCTGCTGTTTGAACATCTGCGAAAGTTCGGGCGCGTAAATATCGCCGAACAGCCCGTCGACATCCGGAGGATTATAGTGCTGAGAGATCAGTGCAGCTTTTAGCTGAGCGCCTACAAACAGAGAAAGCTACAGCCTCAAGCATAAAGTGACGGACGAAGCTTCTTATGATAATATCCCGGAACCCTGCAGTCAACAACCTGTACCATTAATAGAGTACCATGGGGTAAACCCGGCCATTAAAAAAAATTCAGAAACCTACCGTATTTACCGGTAGATAACCCCCCCCCCCCCCCCAATGCATAACCCCCCCCCCCCCAATGCATACCCCCATATTGGCAAAACATAAAAAATGCCCAATGCATAACCCCCCCCCCCCCCCCCCCTATGCATACCCCCATATGTACTGTACAGTACCTGAACCTACCTATGTAAGCTGGTCATATAGTACCCATAGCCACTCCCACACCAAGCTAAGATGCCTATAGGCCTGCTTGGGGGTGTAATACTATATATACAGTAGAGGAGAAGCAACCAAGGGGGGGGGCAGGGGGGGACCCCAAACACCACGAAACGCCCCAAAAGCCCCCCACCCCCCCACGCCGCAGCGCACGCCGCCGGCCCGGGGAGGCCGCGAGAACGCGCGCCGACCGCAGGCGCACCAGCCGCGACCGCCCGCACGCCCCCGCGCGCCCCGCTAGCAGAGGCGCCCTAGCGCGGCGGGGACGCAGCCGAAAGCGAAGAAAGGCGATGAGGCGACTCTCGGACCTAGCAGTAGCGCCCCCCCCCCGCGGCCCCTCGCAGAGAAACGGAGCACGCACACGGGGAGAGCGAAGCGCGAGCAGGATTCGCCTATCGATCGCCGCCGCATAAGATCTAGTGCATATGTAACTACAGCGGGCACACGTTCTCTTCTCACGATCTATATATTCAGGCAACACGCACAAGCCACCGCAGCGAATACCCCTGAGCTATATATATATATACGCCAATACAGCAGAACGCTATACCCAACACTATCTACGATACGCGCCCACATTTCCACGTCTCTCTCTAGTCAGCCAATATAACATCTCTTACACACCGAACCCCAATTACAGTATACCCAACCCACAACCCCCCCCCCCACCACCACCCCCCCCCCCACCCCCACCACCCACCCCCCCCCCCCCCCCCCAACCCCCCACACCCACCACCCCCCCCCCCTTGTACTAGAATAACCGTGTTTTGACCTCAATTATGACCTAAAACACGTGCTTTTGACCTAAAAAATATGCCTCTGCGCACCTCTCAAAAACATAAAAAATGCCCCATGCCTATTCACCCCCCCCCCCCCAATGCATAACCCCCCCCCCCCCCCCAATGCACACCCCCATATGGGACCTCTCAATTTTTGCATACCCCCATGGGGCTATGCACCGGTAAATACGGTAAGTTTCAAGGCTGCATAACTCAGCAATTAATGGACCGATTGAGACAAATATGATATCACTCGATTCCTTGAACTCTCCTCTTTCAAATGAGCTATATAAAGTGGTTCATCATTCGCTGCAACAGCAAGTTCAAAGGAGCTTAGGTGGCCGGGTTTACCAACCCCACAGTACCCTATACCGCTTCTTTCTTACCCTGGGCCCAGAAGGGAATCTTTTTCCGCGGATTTTCTTCGTCATCTGTTTCGTCACCAGAACTCAAGTCGTCAATATTGTAGTTGGTATCGGTAGACGGTTTTTTCTCCCGCAGCGGTGTCATTTCGTAACTAAAAAAATACATGTCGTCGTCATATGATACGATTTGGTATCCACGAGTTGAGTTGTCATGCATGGAGCGTAAGTGACCAAAAATCGACATTGGTGCGCTACACAGGTGAACTCCGAATTCGGAGCGCGACTAAGCTTCATCATGTAAAATCTCCGAGTTCGCTTCGCACCGAACTCGCTCCGTGTTTTCCAAAAATGCGTGTGAATAGCCGAGTTTGTATTTCGGATCGGAGAAGTGTGAACAACCGACTTTCGTTTCCTTCGATCCAAACCGAATTCACTCCGAACTCGCTCGTGTGTAGCGGGCCATTTATTCCTTTCAGTCGGCACAGTTTCCTTTCAGTCTTATTTGCCAACCAACGAAACATCAAAGTTAGGAGTTCACCCACGGACGACGAAGTTTTTCGTTAGCGTTCTTCTGGGAACAGCCCGGGGGTGAACTCGTGACTTTGATGTTTCGCTTACGAGTGGCCTGATTGACTGGACACATTCAGCAAGCTCGAGGACTGAGTGGTAGACATTTTGTTGAACGTTCCGCGCAGGCTTTTGGGCGCCAAAGTTTTCGAAGTCCCGGGCGCGTTCGAGGCGTGATCCGAGCTCTGTTTCTGCAGTTTTGCAGCAGCGGCCATGGCGTTTTGCTTCTTCAGAGCGTTCTGTAAAAAACCAAAATATTGTTTGTGCGTACGTACGTAACATACGTATCTGTGCACTGTCACGGTGAATTCACCCTGACCTTACTCGCTACGTGTGTGGCGTACTATTGGGAAGCTTACGTACCTGCAGTTCCTTCTCCTTTTGTGCGAGTTCTTTCGCTTCTCGTTCTTGTTGTTTCACTTTCTCCATCTCCTACAAACACTTTAGTTTACGAAATCGCTTTCAAATCGACGAGATACGAATGGTGACTCTGTATTCTGGTCTACCAACATATTGAAGGTTTGCGCGAGGTCGCATAGCGAACTACTCTTTCTGGCCAGACTATCAATCAACACGACTTCAGTTCAGTTCCATAGCAAACTCGTAATGTCTATACAACTAACTACCCTACCTCCTCCTTCTGTCTGCGCAGTTCCTCCTCTCGTTTCGCCTCCCTCTCCCTCTTCTTTCTCAGCTCCTCTTGCTCGCGCCTCTGTCTCTCCTGTCGTCTCAGTTCTTCTCTCTCCAGTTGATCCTCTCTCTCCTGCAACAGTCGTAAACTCTGTGACTGAGTTCATCCAGGTGTCAGTGTGTGTAGTTCAATGGTTAGGACGCTTGCCTGGAACGCGAGAGGTCCAGGGCTCCATTCCCTGGCACAGTAGCAAATTTTCCTTCTCGAATCTGGCCCGGAGCCGGCATTTACAGTATTACCAAGAATAATTATAACCTAACAAGAATGAAACACTACGCGCTAAAAAACGATTGATCCCTGACGCATTTTGACTTGATTACAGTCATCATCGATGATTACAACCAAAATGCGGCAGGGTTCAATCGTTTCTTAGCGTGCAATGTTTCATTCTTGCCAGATTATATTATTCTTGGTATTACGGGGGGGACCTGACATAAACAATCTCTAACCTTTCGTGCTTTCTCCTCCGCCTCTCCCCGCTCTTTCTCCTCCAGTTCCGCTTGTCGCTTCCTTTCGGCATCCCGTTGCTGTTTGGCTAGTTCCCTAGAAAAAAGTACGCGCATCACATCATACAGACACATTTGGCTCACGACGTAAGCTAAAGTACTGAAAAGGAAACTCGGGTAAACCCGGCCACCTAAACTCCTGTGAACTTTCTGTTTCAACAAATAGCATATTTTGAAAGAGAGTTCAAGGAATCGATTGATATCATATTTTGTCTCAATCGGTCCACTGGTTGCTGAGATATGCAGCCCTGAAACTTTAGGTGGCCAGATTTTTCCATGGCCGGGTTTACCCCATTCTACCCTACAGTATGTACGATATGCGGTAACGCGATTGGGTTGGTCGATAGCGACCCCGCGGTATTTAGTGACAGTTTGGATCGGTGCCTGCGGGGTCGTCGACCTTGTTCAATCATCTGGGAGCGGAAAAGGAGCGAGTGAACAGAAGAACTGACAACAAATGACGTCGACGACCCCGTAGACGCCGATCCAAACTTTCACTAAATACTGCGGGGTCGCAATCGACCAACCCAATCGCGTTACCGCATATCGTAAAATACGCACGTAGGGTACTGTGGGGTAAACCCGGACACCTAAGCTTTCTGAACTTGCCGTTTCAGCAAATGATGAACATGGTAGCCCATTAGAAAGAGAAGAGTTCCAGGAATCGATATATTGGTTGAATACTTGTCTCATTGCTGAAGATATACTAGGTGTCCGGCTTTACCCCCGTGTCCGGGTTTACCCCACAGTACCCTACTTCGCAGTCTTCTTCTTCTGCTGTTCCGTTTGCGCTTCCAGCTCCCTCAGCATTGTCTGACTGTGAATCTTCTGCTGCAGACGCTGTTTCTGAGCCTCCTCCGCCTCCTCCTTCTGCTTCTTCGTCAGTTGCACACGCTGCATTCGCTCTTCCCTCTTCCTACAGAGCACATAGACACACATAAACAGACATAGGCACGGTATTCAGGGTGGGGTACGTAATTTTGGAGATCTCTATAGTAAGGCTGTGAGCTTTGGGGGTATGTATGTAGTTTTTCCTATATATGGGAGTGGGGTTATGTGACGGGGTGGGTGGGGGTGTGCTGTACATACCCCCAACTGACCCCAGGCCGACGTCTGCATAAACAGCTCTTATTCAATAAATGGCCAGCTCTGCATGGTAGTACTGTGACGAGGGGTGGTTGGTGAGCTGGATATAAGAGCGTGAGTATAAGAAAGAAACAAGACATATGGATAGTAGTGCGGGTAATATGGGTCATCCACAGGCTACCTTTTCTCAAAACAAGAAACAAGACATATGGATAGTAGTGCGGGTAATATGGGTCATCCACAGGCTACCTTTTCTCAAAACCCAGCAAATGTACAACAACCCGATGAAAGAGCGCGTAAAAGCAATTTTGATACCTCGCTCACCAATTTTCTCCCCTCCCAACTGAAAATGAGTATGGTAGTGTAGGGGTAATTCGGTCCACAGCAACCTATTTTCAGTTGGAAGGAAACAGTTTCCCACCGCTTTTTCACTTCGTCCGCCGTTCACCCCTTTTTCCCCGTCGCCTTTTCACTTCGTCCACATTTTATCCCTTTTTTACCTCTTATCTTTTCACTTCTTCCGCCTTTCATTCACAATATTTTCACTTCATCCACCTTTTTCCCCCTCGCCTTTTCACTTCGTCCGCCTTTCACCCCTTTTTACCCCTCACCTTTTCACTTCGTCAGCCTTTCCCCATTTTTACACCTCGCCTTTTCACTTTGTCCGCCTATTACCCCTTTTTACCCCTCATCTTTTCACTTCGTCCCTCTTTTACCCCTCGCCTGTTCACATCGTCCGCTTTTTACCCCTTTTTTTACCCCTCACCTTTTTACTTCATCCGCCTTTCCTTTGAGGAGTCCTTCCTTTTTCATCACGGCTTCTCGTTCCTTCTCCACTTGCTCCTGCAGTTTCGCCTTTTTCAACTCTAGCTGCTGCTCCAGCGTCAACTTTTGCGGCGTATTGCGTTTCAGAAAAGTTGTCAGCGTCCTCGCCATCGGTGTGGTCTAAATATGAAGAAAACCAACGCAGATGCAGGGATATACAGTACGTATGTAGGGTACTGTGGGGTAAGCCCGGACACCTCGTATATCTCAGGTAACCGAGGGTAGCGAGTTCGATTCCCGTTCGGTCCAATGTCACTGCCCATTTTCGGGGCCCGGCTATCGCCATACGTAACGCGGCACGTCATCATGCCATCAAACAACGCAGAAACTCCTCCCCTTATTACCTTGTGCGCACTGGTCGGAGATTTCGCAGCGCTTGTCACAGTAGTGGGTGGCAGTCTGGCAGGTGAGGGTGTGCGAACTCTTCTGTCATTGGTCGTTTGAGGCGAAGGAGGTTGTGTTTTCCCCGCGCTACCCGCTACGCTCTCCAGAAACTTACGGGTCTTGGTGCGAATGCGTACAGGTCGCTTCTCCGGCTAAAAAACAAACAATTTACACATTTATCAAGCTGCTTTGGCCCCCAGCTGATAGATTGGGAAAGACGTCGGGTACCGAGAGGTAAACCCGTCCACCTAGTACTAAAATCCGTTTTTTGTATGGGGGTGGTCGGGTTTACCCCATGGGATAGCCTACATTCCCCATCCACGAGTTGAGTTATCTATCATGGAGCTGCCGCCAACAACCGACAACACCCATATATTCGTCGTCAACAAACGGACAACAAGCAGACAATAGTTGGGCGACTTGTTGACAACATTAACAATGACGCCTTTGTGCGGTATGTGTTAAACAGCGCGAAAACCCCTCCCCTACCTTGTGCGCGCTGGTCGGAGATTTTGCGGCGCTTGTCACAGTAGTGGGTGGTAGTCTGGCAGGTGAGGGTGTGCGAACTCTTATGTCGTTGGTCGTCACAGTTTGAGACGAAGGAGGTTCGGTTTTCCCCGCGCTACCCGCTACGCTCTCCAGTAACTTACGGGTCTTGGTGCGAATGCGCAGAGGTCGCTTTTCCGGCTAAAGAAAAACAGACAAGTACGCATTACCAAGCTGCAGCTGATAGATAAAAAAACATCGGGTACTGTGGGGCAAACCCGGACACCCAGAAATAAAAGCAGCTCTTTCGCACGCGGGTTGCCGGTCTAGTGAATATTGCAATAAGGTACTGTGGGATAAACCCGGACACGGGGTAAACGCGGACACGGGGTAAACCCGGACACCTGCTAAGCTTTTCTGAACTTGCCGGTTCAGCAAATGATGAACATGGTGGCTCATTTGAAAGAGGAGAGTTCAAGGAATCGATTGGTAAAATACGTGTCTCAATCGGTCGTATGGCTGCTGAGATATACTAGGTGTCCGGGTTTACCCCCGTGTCCGAGTTTACCCCACTGTACCCTATTATTTGCTACCTGAGGCGACGGTTCCACAACCTCGTTTTCCTCTTCCTCCTCCTCTTCGTCTCCTATCTTGTCTTCTTCCATTCTTGCTAAAGGAGCAGCTCTAGCCGCCGCAGCCGACGCACGGGTCACCGTCCTTAAAGTTTGAGTCAGTTTCTTCGACTGCCGCTGTGTCATCATAGAAGACTTCTTCTTCCTCACTGCGCCGCTACGAACGCGAGTGCGGGGTCGCTGCTCATCGTCTCTCGCTTCTTCGTTCATGTAGCCGGAACCTTGAGTAAGTACAACAATATACACGTACCAATATGACGATGCAACTCAAAACTCTTATATGGGAATTCATATAAGAAACGGTGGACGGTCGACAGTAGTGCGCTGCACACGTGGTGAGTTCGAACCCGAGTTTAGTTTTGCGTTTGTTTGAGCATTCTCACTTGCTCCCGCGCGCGAAATTTTCTCACGTGTTCACACGTGGTGAGTTTCAAACTCAGGTGAATTCACCGGCCTCCCTTATGCTTCATCACATACTTACGGGGAATTCCCCGGAACTTTTTCGCTACGTGTATGGCGCACTAGTGACTACGATACCCATGCTTTGCGACTGTGGACTGTGCGTAGAATAGGCATGGCTTACCGTCCACCGGTGCATTATGAATCGGGTATTAAGAAACAATCAGTGATTGAACTCAAGCTCAGAAGTGCCGGCAACCATCCGTACGAATGTATTGCATACATACAAGTCAGTTAACACATCCCGCACCAAGGCGTCATTGCCGTCATTGTTGACAAGAAACCGACAATCCCCATCATTTTCGTTGTCAATAAACCGACAACAGCTGTGCGACTTGTTGATAACATTGACGCATTGGTGCTGTGCGGTATGTGTTAACTTGTCTGTTGACAAGAAACCGACAATCCCCATCATATTCGTTGTCAATAAACCGATAACAGTTGTTGGGCGACTTTTTCACAACAATGACGCATTGGTGCGGTATGTGATAACAATACTAACCACTGTTCTGCGTTTGGTCCACTTTTGCAGAAGAGTTTGCCGCCTCCTCTTGTCCTTCAAGCTCGGCGTTCGTCGTGTCAGTGAGCAGACCAGATGATGTAGCAGCAGCAGCAGCAGCAGAAGCCATAGGCCCAGAAATTCTACCCGATAAGGCCAGAAGCGTCCGAGGCTTCCTGCAAAGCAAAACCATACATATAGGGTATCGTGGGGCAAATTCCGACAGACGAGTGGTCGCGAGCTGCCCCCTCCTGTATTACAAACACTCTTTCAGTACATTTTTCCCTCCCGCTTACCGATCAAAAAAATACAAAGAAAAGTGTAATACAGAGGGATCAGCTCGCGACTACCCATCGTAATTTCTTAGCGCAACTGGTCAATATCCTGCTGTCTTCACGTACTTTCTGGGGCTCTCCACTCGTATCGCCAAGCCATCCTCATTAACATCATCGTTCGCACTCAGCAGACAATGGTCAGAGGAACCGATAGCTTCCAAGGGTGTCAGATTAGGTTCGGGCTCCGGCAGTAGAGAGACATGTTTCTTGTTTTTCGACGAAGCGGGCTGGGCTTTTTTCGCACCGACCGATTCCTCCATTTCTGCTGGGTTCTCTTCATTCTCATTCTCGTCCTTCTGTGGTTGTGGCGGGGTGGATGATTTGGCAATTTTCTAGAAAAAAACAGCAGACAGACAGACGTGCAGCTAAGCTAAAAGCAATAGCACTCACTGATAGTCCTGGTCCCGAAGCCAACGAAGAATTACCGTGAGAAAAAACGAAGACGACGATGCAACGCAACGTGACGGCCCGTCGTCGTCTTCGTTTTTTTACTACGGTAATTCTTCATTCGCTTAGGGGCCAGGACGACAGAACACAAGTTAGTGCAGATCTTTCGATGGGTCCGGGGTAGATAAGCTTACCCGCGGTGGCTCCTGAATAACTTCCGTTTTCTGTAGTTGATTCTCCTCCAGGAACCCGACCGCATTGTACTGAGCGGTGGCAGCAGTGGTGACTCGTTTCGGGCGAGAAGAAGCGCGACTATTCTCAACCGCGAGTTCGTCCGCTTTCTTGCTAAAAAAATGCAGGTCCTTCTTTATTCGCAGGTACCAAAAACAGGGCTAGTTTTATTGTTTGAGTACGTAAGGTAATACGAATGTAGGGTAAATCCGTCCGGTATTGTTGGTGAGGTAAACCCGGCCACCTATTTATTAGTACATTACCCCATGGTCGGGTGGGTTTACCCCACGGTACCCTAAGTACTAAGTACGTGCATATGGCCAATAACATAACATAACTGTTCCTGCAATTCTTCTGCCTGTTAGCTTTTTAACTCGTCCCGAAACTCTTCGTAAACAAAAGGAATAGGCCTATAAGCAAAGTACGGGTAAATTATCCCTCCAATCTATCCCACGCTATCTTCAATCTTACTTCAGAGCTCCTGTCTGTCTCTGTGACCGTGTGACGCGCGTGGAACCCGAAGAAACATTCGCGGCGTCGTCCTCCTCGTCAGCGCGCTTATTCGCCGCCTCGGCGCGCGCCTTGCGCTGTCGTCCTTTGCGTTGCGGAGTTTTCGGCAAACGAAAGACGTCGCCTTCCGCTACTCTCGACCT